>JAJJMC010012039.1:95780-166985 GCA_023531435.1 Papaver californicum | reverse complement strand
ATCCACAAGATAGTTTGGTGCAGCTAATCGATTAGACATAAACTTAAGCTCGATTTTTTTAAACAGGTCAATATAGGGCTATAATCTTACATTCACCCATTTAGACTATACAATTTTGGAATAAAAAACTGATTTAGATTTTATTTTAGGTTAATATTATTTTGATATCTAAGTTATGATCAGATTCTAAAAATTAAGAATTGATACACGTACTAATCATTGATGGTCAAAACTTCGGTTTGACCATATTATTTTTATTTATATTTTTATTTAATTTTTATTTAATTAATTCAGTAACCATTTTCATAATTGTCCATATCTTTTTCATATTTTTTTTAAGATCAGATTTTTATTCATTAACCATTTTGTTCTTTCCTTGGACCATTTAAAATTCTGTTTTTTTCTAAAATTATATATTGTGTTAACCTAAGAAAATGAAAAATAAAAATAAATAAAATGGAAGGTCCAAATGAAAAGGGGAATTCTTAATGAATAAAGGTGTGACCTTGAAAGATAAATAAAGAATATATGGACAAATATATTAAATGGTTAATGAATTAATTAAAAATAATTCCATAAATGAAAAATATAAGCTTAACTTGGTCAAACAGAAGTTTGACAGTCAACAGTTAGTCCATGTACAAATCCTAAATTTTTGAAGAACCGAGTATTAAACTAAGATTCTGGTTAAAACCTGGGTACCAAAATACAAATAGCCTTTTTTTTTAAAATAGTAATTATTAAAAACAAAATTAAAAGACTCAAACAAGGGCTTAAGAATAAAATTCAAGCACATTTTATTTATAAAAAAGTCAATCACAACTACCTTATCAATAACTAGGGAATAACATGTGTCGTTCGCATGGTCTTAATCTGAGGCATGAAACACAAATAAACGTATTTATTTCCACACGCACATATATATTTATTTTCGGCCCAATACAACATCAGCTTTTTTATTTTAGCATAGTTGAAACAGTATGTTAGTAGCTTATGACTCCCAATTTGGGTTAATTTTCGGTAGTTACGCCCGCCTATCAATATGTTCGAACAGAGCAACCGATGAATCTGTATAACCCAAAACTATTAAATATATTTCCAGCTAATTATAACATATTTTGTCAATCCAGAAACTATTAAAATTCCCCGAAATTTGGAATTTAAATTATGTTCATCCAAATTATTTAAAGGTGAACTTTTGGATAATCCACATTCACTGTAGACTTTCCTTTAGTTTTTCGGGCATCAACAATCTTAGTCTCCTCGCCGTCGTGGAATCAAACGTTATGTAAACCCCGATGACAGTTATGTTGAATTAGAGACAAAGTTAACGAATCGAGACAAAGTTATGGCGAATTTCACAATCATCACACTTTTTTTTATTTAAAAAAGATTTTGTAAATCCAGATATCTTGAATACATATCTCTAAAAGAAACATTATTTATGCTTTAATTTGGGTTTGAAAATTAAAGCACTGCCAGCTATCTCTCAAAAAATATAATTAGAAAAATAACAATAAGAAATTGGATCAAATACTTTATGTGCGATTGAGATAATATGTATTATAAACTCTAAAAGAAAAATAAAGTGCTGAGTTTATATGAGTTTTCATTGAAATATACTATATCGGTAACCTCCTAAAATAGTTTACATGTTCCAGTGATTGTGATGATACGTAACATAGATGAAAAGTCTTTTTGAATTACTTTGTTTTCTTTATCTTTTTATTCTCTCATTTGATGGAGATAAATAAAAAATTAGTGGTGCATTTTTTTTCTAAGGTAATTAATGGTGTGCCAATTAGAAATTTTACTTATTTACTTTAATAAAAAATAATTTATTACGCGTGAATTGGGACAAGAAAGGATGGGCCGTTAGATTTATGGGGCTTAGATGATCCTGGAAGGGAAGAAGATCCTAACCATTACTAAGAGAATGAAAATGTATCTCAGTTGTTGCGTGACACACTAAACACTAATATTTTGTAAGTATATATAACATCAAAGTCAGTAAGTCATGGTGGTTATATATTCAAAATAACACAATCCCTTCCATGTACCGCACCACAAGAACTTACCTCATATGATCAAAATTTGTGTAACCATAAGGCAAATAAAAATTTCTTGTTAAGATTATCATGTTATCATTCGGTTCTTACATAAATAATGTGCACACAAAAGAAAAAAAAAAGATATTAGAAACATGTTATTAGGAGATCTACAAATGTCTGATACAAATATTCTGTGAAGGAATTAAATCTCAAACTACACGTGTTCGAATACTATAAGAGGAGTATCAAATTATAATAAAACGAGAAACACTAAATCAAAACTCTTTGAAGAGTACTGAAACGCAGCATCAATGCATGATTGACACGTTAGTTGCGGGAAAGCATGGCACACTGCTCGAAGCAGATAACTTCGTTGCATGACTGACACATAGCTTGCGTGAAAGCCTGATACAGTAAAGTGAACTGACAAACATCGATGCATGAGAGACACGTCTCAGCTGTATACATCGCGGAACAAAAGAAACTAAAGCATGACAAGTCACTCACAATGGCCACATGTCAGACATGCCATAATTCTAATAAGCCGCAACGTTCATCCAAATCCAAAAACAACAACTTGAGTACAAATCCGTAGAAGAGGTGTGTGACATCAAGCGAGAAACTAAGGGAAATGAGTAGAACGCATACAAAGTCTTGCGGGAAACACAAATCTGTCTTGCGGGATACACTTCGCTCCAAAGACTGGATAAGAACTAATAGGTGAAAAGTTAGATTGGAGGGACCCATGAAATTTGCTATAAATACCCGACTCTCAAACAAGATAGGGACTGGAAAAATTTAGGAAAATTGGACATAAGGAATATGATCATATCAAAGAGTTTAGGTATGAGACTTATGTTATTTTGATAGTTTAATTGTTCTTTGATTATGTATTTAATATCTATCTGTAACACATAAACTTGAATGAAAATGATCTAAATCTTTATCACCCGTGGATGTAGACAATTTGATTGTCGAACCACGTTAAATCATTGTGTTAATACTTGTTCAATTTGTTGACATGTTATGATTTCATTTTAAGAGATTTGAATTTATCATGTTTTTAACTCTGATGGTTGTGATCCAAAGACGCTATATTGTTGGTAATCACAATTTGGCGCTAGAAACAGGGATAGGTAAAAGAATTTATTCTACCTGTCCAAATCTTCATTTTTAAAAATCTTGAATTTTTATTACCTATGAAACCCCATATTTTAAATCAGTAGTTGATTTCTTTTTAAGTGATATTTAAAATTCTACATATAGTTTTTCTTCAAAACTTCTCAACTGATGTTAATATGGAATTAACTGATATGATCATATAAAATACCTCTTTGACTAATACTTATCCTATATATATTAATATTTTTTGATTACCTTATATGTTCTCTTAATCATGGGTTTGAAAACTTTGTTCATAAACTTCCACTAAAATATTATGTTTCAGAATGATTTTGCAAAAGAATTAAGCATGAAACATTAAATTTATGTAACTATGATTCAATTGTTTGAATAAATTAAAATTGTACTAATACTACTTAGTTCTGATTCTTGTTAAAACAATAAAATAATCCTGGAATTGAATTTCTGAGCTTACTTTTAATATGTTCACAAAAAATGATTTAATGAACTTATAAAATTTAAGTTAAAGTGGGAAGTTGTCTAGTTTTTACGTGATATACCAAATTTTAGCTAGATGTTTTATATCTGTCAAATTGCTTATATATACATGTTGTGGATATTAAAGTGTTATGAAATACACGTCTCATTATCTGAACTCTTGTTAGAATATTGACAAAGAAACTTCAACGACAGCACAAGATTGAACAAGCAGATATTATAATATTTCAAAAGAAATTATATAAATGGAAACAGTTGCAAATAGAACCGTGCAAGAACAAGATGGTGATATAAAGAAATCTGGGAAATCAGACAATAGAAAATCTTCCAGAAAGAGAAGTGGTAGAGGAATCTTAAGGACCACAACCTTTGGATGCACAGAAAGACATTCCAGTTAATCAATCAATAAACCAACCACATGAAGAAGCATCGCAAAATAGGGTTGACCCCATTAATCAACTACTTGAAAAAATGATTGAAATGTGCAAGTTTCAGAAGACTTGTACAGAAAAAATTTCCCTCTTAACCCAAGAAAATCAAATGCTTAGAAATAAAGCCCAACAAGATGCGGAAGCATCTGTTACTAGGATATAGGGGAAAAAGGTAAGCTCAAACATACCCACAAAAAATAAAGCAAGAATTAATCAAGATCAGAGGGTGATGGTAGTGGAACCCGCTCAAGACAAAAAAGGATAAATCAGCGGTATGGGTCAGATAGACTGGATTTTGATGATTTAGAGCCGCAAAACAACAAATGGAAAAAATATTTGGAGGACTTGGAACAAATGAGAGCAGAACTTTGAAAAATAAACAGGAAGGAGGACGACTTGAAGAAGTGATAAAAGAGGCCAATAGAACACCATTGGCCTCATACCTTACGCATGCGTCTATCCCGCATAAGTGCAATATTCCCATCTTTGAATGTTATGATGGGACGAAGGATCCAGCGGCTCAATTAAAATACTACAATCGTAATATGATCGTTGGGAACAGAATGATATTATCATGTGTAGATATTTTCCTTCAAGTTTGAAAGGATCAGCATTAACATGGTATAATAATTTACCGGAAGGGTCAATACATTCGTATGCTCAACTGACCCGTATATTTTTGGAAACCTGCATGTATAATAATCCAGCAGACGCTGGGATGGACAAGTTATTTTCCCTTGCGTCTTGGACAGAGGAGACCATCCGAGACTACACAATCGATGACAAGCGATATGTCAAGAAATAGGGAATGTAACTCCAGAAATTTCTATTAACTGCTACAAATGGGGGATAGCCAACCGCACGAGCCCACTCTTTGTAGATATTCATGGAAAAAATCCGAAAACCGAAGGGGATCTTAGGAAGATTATTGAAAAATATGCAAGGTTGCAGGATATTCAAAAACAGCATCCGAGAATAATTTCCCAACATCAGAGGGTTGCCAACAGGGCAAATTTTGTAGAACCATCAACAAGTTCTGGAAAAAGGGTTGCGGGAGAAAACCTAATAATGAATAAGGCAGATGATGAAAGAAAGTTCAACCGCCAATTTGAGGATCGAGTTTTCACTAAACTCAACACCCCTTACTCACAAATTCTAAATGCAATTAAGAACATGCAAGATTTTCAATGGACATGGACAAAAGGAAAGCAGCCATCACACACACAGAATTCAAAGGATTATTGTGAATATCATTGCTATCAGGGCCATCCCACAAGAAGATGCAGGAATTTGAAGTTGCAAGTTCAAAAATTGATCGATAGGGGAGAATTTCTTTATTTGCCCAATCCTCCACCAAGGCTCAATATGGGAAAAACTGTAAATATTCCACAAAATGACCGAGCTATTAATATGATTTCCTATACCGAATTGGGTCAATCATCTATGAACGTCGATATTGACAAGAAGCTGCATAAAAGGGTTCACAGTCATGAAGTTTTCAAAGTTGCGGGAAGAGTTACAAAAACATGGGAAGAATGGATGGCTTCCCCGTTAACTTTTTCAGCGGACGAGGTTGATCAGGACTTACTCTACCAGTATCTGGATGGAATGTCAAGAAGATCCTCATGGATGGGGGCAGTTCCCTTAATGTGTTATTTTATGACACCCTCCAGAAAATGGGATTAAAGGACGATCAGCTTACACCTTCTTACTACACTATCTATGGGTTTAATGGGATAGCCTCAAAACCAAAAGGGGAAATTTTACTTGATGTTATGGCAGGACCAATAAGTATTTTGACTAAATTAAGCATAGTGGAGGCACCATCTCCATATAATGCCATCATTGGTAGACATTGGGTCCACCAATTGAAAGGAGTAACCTCAACATATCACCAATGCTTGCGATTCCCGACACCGCAAGGGGAGATGAAGATAAAAGGAGATCAGTGTGTAGCAAAATCTTGTATCCTCGCAGAAATTCGCATGAATGAGGAACGAGTTCAGCAGCAACAAAATAGAAAGAAAGAACAATAGATAAAAGTCAAAGAAGAAGCAATAAACCAATATTTGATTAAGACTGGGGGAAGTGAGGCAGCAAATGAAACAAATAAAAATACCCCATTGAAGGAAAGCATAACAAAAACTGATGGGGGCAGTCTTCTAGGATAGCAATTAAAGGGGGATCCCACACTTTTAGGAACTCCCAAATCCACTTTTACAGCAATTGAAGAAACCAAAAATATCAACATAGGAACAAAAGAATTCCCAAGAATGATTAAGATTGGAACATTGATGGAAACAGAAAGGGAGCATGATTTCGTCACTCTACTTAGAGATTATGTGGATATTTTTGCATGGAAAATGGAGCATATACCAGGCATTGATCCGAGTATTGTTCGACATGAGTTGCATATACATCCGGGTACTACACCCTTTCGGCAACGCATACGCAAAGTAGCACCCGAATATCATTTTCCAGTTGAAAAAGAGCTAAAAAAGCTCATGGATACGGGGTTTATTCGAGAGGTGCGATACCCAACTTGGATATCAAACATGGTGATTGTACCAAAAAAGAATGTGGGAGTAAGAATTTGCATAGACTTCACAAACGTAAACAAGGCACGCCCAAAAGATAGTTATCCGCTTCCCAGCATTGATCAGTTGGTGGACGCGGTTGAATGACATGAGGCTTTATCCTTCATGGATGGGCATTTAGGGTATAATCAGATTGCTCTAGCTGAAGAAGATCAAGAACACACTGCATTTTACACTCCACACGGCTTCTACTGCTATACCAGAATGCCATTTGGACTAAGGAATGCAGGAGAAACTTATCAGCGATTGGTAGACACAATTTTTAAACCATGGATAGGCCGCACCCTAGAAGTTTATGTAGATGATATGCTGATAAAAATTAAACTTTCAAAGGATCATCTACAAGACTTGAGAGAAATATTTGAGGCCTTACGAGAATACAAAATGAAAGTCAATCCAGACAAATGCATTTTTGGGGTTACGTCAGGAAAGTTTTTGGGGTATTTGGTCACCAAAAAAGGGATTGAAGTTGATCCGGCAAAAATAAGTGGTTCTTTGGCCGTCACCAAGGAATGTAAAAGAAGTCCAGAAATTAAGTGGTTCTTTGGCCGCACTTAGCAGATTCATTGCCAGATCATCGGACAGATGTAAGCCCTTTTTTGACACTTTGAAAAAGAAAAGTAAATTTGTATGGAATGAAAATTGTGAGCAAGCCTTCCAAAATATCAAATCTTATCTCGCCACATTACTCGCACTACAAAAACCAAAACCTGAAGAAGAACTTGCCTTGTACATAGCCGCAACAGAAGATGCTTAAGTGCGGTATTGGTACGGACAAATGAGAAAGTAGAGAAAGCAGTGTACTACATCAGTAAAACTCTTAACCTTGGAGAAAAGAACTATACCAAAATTGAATAATTAATATTAGCACTGGTTTTTGCTACACAGAAGTTGCGCACATATTTTCTAACATATTATGTGCGGGTACCAAGTAAAGCTCCGCCTAGAGTCCGTACTAAAGAATGCGGCAAAAGTAGGGAGAATAGAAAATGGAATGCACAATTGGAACAATTCCACATCTTATTTGAAATACAAACTGCACAAAAATCTCAAGTCCTGGCATATATCCTTGCGGATTTACCACTAGATGATGATTTTGAAGTTCAAGGTTTGCCTAGAATAGAAGATGATGATTCCCAAGATATTCTAAGTTCTGTAAATTCCCGCAGATGAGAAGTGTTTGTTGATGGGGCACGAAATAAAGAGGTGGGAATCGGAATAGTGATTACAACCCCTGCAAGAGATCGAATGTTACATGCATTTCGTCTTGAGTTTGGCGAACATACAAATAATATTATGGAATATGAGGCTTTGGTTCATGCCCTTCGTCTCATCATCGAATTGGGAATAAATGATGTGCGGCTTACAAGTGATTCACAATTGATAATTCGGCAGGTCGATTTGAAATATCAAGTGCTTGATGAAGACCTGATTGAATACAAGAATCTTGTTCAAAAATTGGCATCCCAAATTCCAAACATAATTTTTCGACATTTATCCCGAGAGAAGAATCGGCACGCTGATGTCTTAGCATTTATTTATTCAATGATAAAAGATAAAAATATATCAGTAGTCAAGATTGTGAGAATTTATGAGCCATCAATAAAGCTATGGGCAGTCAAAAACATGGAAGAAGAAGTTGGAGAAGATATTGAAGATGCAGCCGTTAAGGATGATGCAAATTTTCCATAAAAATCAGAGAATGAATTTTCTGAAGAAGATTGGAGGATCTCAATACACCAATACTTGCAAAATGGGATATTGCCCGCAGACACTTAAGAGGCAAGGAAAGTATAATCAAAATCTGTGCATTATCAGTTGCGGGATAAAATTATGTACCGCAGGTCTTTTTTGGGACCGTTACTTCAATGTTTATCACAAGAAGAAGGACAGTGTTTTCTCATAGATATTCATTATGGAGATGCGGGAAATCATAGTGGAAGACGATCACTCGCATTAAAAGCAAAAGCGTAAGGATACTATTGGCCATTTATGGATAAAGATGCGGAGAATCTGGTAAAAAGGTGCAAAGAATGTCAACGCTTTGTAAAATGAATTAAAGCTCCTTCAACGGAACTCAATTATGTACTCAGCCCCTGGCCGTTTGCAAAATGGGGAGTAGATATTGTTGGGCCTTTAGTGGAAGGAACACGAAAGAGAAAATACTTGATTGTAGCAACATATTATTTCACTAAATGGGTTGAAGCCAAAGCTCTTGCACACATTAGGAATACGGATGTTTTCAAGTTTTTATTCGAAAATATAATTTACAGATTTGGAATTCCGGTAGCCATAGTCTCATATAAATGGACAACAATTACAAGGGAAAAATATTGATATGCTTTTTTTGAAGCATTTAATATTCAAAAGAACAAGTCCACTCCACTTTACCCTCAAAGTAATGGACAAGCTGAAGCAACGAATAAAACTATTGCCATGAATCTGAAAAAGACTCTAGATGGACATTATAAACGATGGTGCAAATAACTTCATAATACTCTATGGGCATATCGCACAACAAGAAGAGAAGCCACTGTAGAATCACCATTTCTTCTTACTTATGGTGTGGGAACAATTATACCAACGGAAATTATTTTACCTACAACAAGGACAGAAGCGTGGGAAAAGAATTTGAATACAGAACTAATGCATGAAAAATTGGATGATTTAGAAGAAAGAAGAGAGGTTACGCTCCAAAGAATGGAGAATTATCAAAGAAGACTGGCAAGAGAATACAACAAGAAAGTCAACTTGCGGAACTTTGTGGAAGGGCAATATATTCTACGGCAAATCCCGGAATAGCAAAGGGATAAAAAAGCAGGAAAGTTTGCACCTACATGGGAAGGACCTTACGTTATACAAGATATTGCAGAACAGGGCTCATACCATTTGTGGAATATGAATGGAGAAATCTTACGGCATCCTTGGAACGCGTAATATCTCAAACCATACTACCCATAACCAACAATGTAATCATACAATAATTTGGTTTCATACTAGGTAAAGCAGAACAAATGCAATCTCTCTAGAGAGTCCATATAAATGTCTATGAGTGTATGATTATTGGATCTTCCGCCACAGGGATGCCTAACATGACATTAATTATTATATCAGGTACTCTCCATTTTAGGAGGTGCTCTAGGGACCGCATCCTAATTTTCTCCTGGCCAGAGATAAGTTACATGCGCTTCAACCCTCAAAGTAACTCAAGGTAAAAAATTGCCTTGCAGTTAATCAATACACTAACAATCAATATATATATTTGAAATTTTTTTGCAGGAACAATAATGTGAATCAAAAGGAAAGAGCAAGTACAATTTGAAAGAAGGAAAAACTAAACAGGAAAACAAACGAAAAAACTAAGGAGCGGGAGGATTTGCATTAAAATGAGGATTGAAAGGGACTTCTTTGTGGCTATATACTTTGATAAATCCATCGGTTTTAACTCTATCAAGATTGTTGTTGGCCGCTTTTTCCATCCCAACTCGAGCTTCCACCCTCAACCAAGAAATATAAGCTTTTGTGTCTTCAAGTTCTTTCTTGCACTTATCTACCTCGGCGGCAGATTTTTCGACACTCGTCTTCCAAAAAACTATTTCGCTCTCTCTGAATCCAAGTCCCGGCTAAGCTTTCAGTCTTCAGAGTTTCCTGCTTCCTTTTGTCCTCCGTTTCTTTGGCGTGAGAGGATAGAAGCTCCAGCTGACTTTGCGCTTCATTAGCCTTGACAGTAGCAAGCTCCAGCTGCCTTGTGAGTTCTTCCATCTTAGTATTTGCAAAACCAAGCTCTCTTTCAGCCTTATCAGCTTTTGTGGCCGCATTCTTGAATTTTCCTTCAAAATCTGAAACAAAAACAACAGGTTAATCAATGCGAAAATAATATTCAACTTCAAATATGCAGTAAAATAGGATACCTCTTGCGAGGAATTCAAACTCTGCTAATTCGAGAGCCATTGCATCTATAGAAACATCAAGAAAATCATATTCTCCTGAAAGCTTATGATAATTGGCAAAGAGTTGTCGAAGATCTTGACGACACTTATTTAACTCTGTTTGCTTCAATGAATCATTATTCCGCAACTGATTTGATTCGCTTGCATAATTTTCCAACTCTTTATGCAAGCGGAAAATGTCACTCTCCTGATGAAGAACAGAATCAGATAAACTGCGGATTTTAGCTTGAGCATCCGCAAGTGCTTTCCCTCTAGCAAAGGAATCGGAAGCCGAATTGTCTCTATCTTTAATCAGTTGTGCACGGTAAGAAGAAAGCTGGAAGTCGTGATGTGACACAGAACGAGATAATCCCGCAAGGATATTCCGACGCTCCACACAGAACTTGCGATTCTCTTCTTCCAACTTTTCTGATTGTGCCCGTGCTTCAAGAAGACAATCCTTGGTCCATAACAATATAGTATTGTACTCTTCCTTCTTGCGGATGAAATTTCCAAATAAAAGTCAGTGCCTTGATTCTGATTCATTTATCTTATCCACCAGGTTATTAAATCTTCTCTTAATATCTTTGTTTTCCTTATTAACTTTCAATATGTATTCTTTCAGACGCATGCCTCTATGTTGCAGCTTAGCCACAAGGTTTGAATCCCCCGCTGATCTCATAAATTAATTCAGAAAACATGACAATAAAGTAAAGAAAATATGACGAAAGAAAAAGTATTAAACCTTGATATTGAAGATCAAGCAATTGCTGACGAAACGCGTCATTCTCCCGCTTCAATCCCGCAACTTCTTCTTCTACAACCCTAAATTGGGTCTCCATCTTCATGGATCGTCCCTTATAAAATTTATAAACTGTATGTGCAGCATTTTGACCCCGGGCAAGCTGCAATTAGCAGGATTAAAGTTATAAATAAATGAAATTAAAATGAAATCTAAGATTATTAAAACAGTAAGAATACCTGCAAGAGAGCTTGTTCCGGGAAAGAATACACTTCACCATCTGCAAGCGCAACTGTCTCTGCAAGAGAAGAAGGTTGATTTATATAGAAAGAGGGGTTGGCCTTGGCCTGTTAGCCAGGCATCTTTTACCGCGTCATACGGTACGGACCGCATATGCTCCCGCAAGTTAGCGACCGCAGGACAATCTGATTCCACAGGCAGAGAATCGTATGAAAAAGATAATAGCTCCTTTGACATAAACCAACGGAAGACCTCTTCCTCCTCGTCTATGAGATTTGAATCTCCCGTAACTCCTTTCCCTTTATTCTTCTGTGGGATTTCTTCATTTGTTTGCACTGCATCAGCGACATCCACACTTGCGAATTTATCTACGGTAGAAGCAGTTTCTACCATAATATTTACCGGTACACCTTTTACTGCTCTAGTACTGGCGGACACGTCTTTTACCACAGCGTTAGCCTGCTCGCCCTCTTCAGCTACGATATTTTCCGACTCACCCTGAAGAGGGATATCCTCTTTATCAGTGGAATTATATTCACTTGTATAAGGTTCAAGAAGATTATCTACGAACATGGGATAAAGTTGAGAAAGGAAGGAAGGTGCGGGATCGGCATCTTGGTGCGGAAAATTGACTGCAACATCTGTAGCTTCCACCACAACACCAACTTGTTCCGCAGACTCAAAATTTTTTATTTGAAGGAGAACAGTCTGCTCTTTTTCATGTCTCTCAGGAATAGAGTTATCCTTAGCTCTCAAAATAGGTTGATTAGGGGAAGAATTACGAATCTCCCTCTCTTCTCTGTCAGTGGAAGCACGAGGCGTAGCCTTAGCTTTCTTCCGACCCTATCAATATACCACAAGAACTCATTAAATAAAAATCATAAGGATCATAAGATTTTATTTGAATAAATCAATACCTTTTCTTTTGGAGTTGGGGCTTTGCGCTTAACCCCCGAATCACCTTTTGCGCCCCCATGATTTACGGCTATAAAAAAGAAGAAAAACAATTAAACAATGTTTAAAGCATGATATAAAAAGATAGAGATAATTTACGTACCACATTGACAATAGAAAAAGCGAAGCCTTCAAAGTTCAACCGCCAAGGGCAGTAAGCATCAAAATGCCTTAGAAGATTGTATACCATGCTTTCTTGGATAAACCCGAAGACCCATGGACCTTCAATGATCAGAGGAGTGCGGTACCATTTAAAATCATGATCATCGCGGATTTTTTCCTTTAAAGGATCCCGCATCCCAGGAATAAAATTCAACTTGGAATTATCAATCTCCCATAACAAACGGAATCCTTCACCACCTCTGCGGCCCGGACCAATACTCCACTTCTTATGATTCTTCACAGCTATGTTGTCCGCATATGTAGCATGGAAGTTATCAACCGTGTAATGTTTACGTTCCGCAGGTTCGAGAACGTAACATGTGAAGTTGGTTTTTCCCTTGCTTCGCATGCTATATTCATCCAACACGCGCCACCAATTCACGTTATATTGGGTAACAGATCGGGCTAAACCGTGTTGGGACTTGTTAAGGCTTGCGAGAACCTCAAATTGGAAAGGATTCCCGCTCTGGGTACAGAGGAAGATGCAATCCCGCATCCAATGCTCCCTCGGTATTAACAACCTGTTATTAGTGTACTTAAATTTCTCCATCATTTCCAATGAGATTTCATCTTCTTCAGAAGCATCGTAGAAGAAACTTTAAATTGTTGAAGATTGTGCTTCTGTTTAAACTCCGCAAGGTCCATCGATCTAAAGCCCAAGTTTTCATTTAACCGCTTATTTTTAGGAGCTGGTTTGCTGGCCGCAACAGATACATCTGCGGGATGACTTCCAGATTCATCTACTCCATTCTTTCTCATCACAACATAGTGGGATGAATTCCTATCTAAAGGATGATCATCCTGGTGAGAAGCACCACCAGCAGCTTTGTTATCATTCTTTCCAGTCATGATTAATCTTAATCTACGTATGAAAATAAAAGAAGATAAGTACACCATGATCAAAATCAAGAACAAAACAGAAACAAAGCAGAAGAACAACAAGATGTTCATTAAATCAAAATACAGACCAACAAATAATTTTCTGATCAAAGGAAAGAAAAGGATCATGATAAAACAACCAGACATCAAAATAAAAGT
Source organism: Papaver californicum (assembly GCA_023531435.1). Taxonomy (NCBI): domain Eukaryota; kingdom Viridiplantae; phylum Streptophyta; class Magnoliopsida; order Ranunculales; family Papaveraceae; genus Papaver; species Papaver californicum. The sequence continues at coordinate 153,221 of JAJJMC010012039.1, read as the reverse complement.
ATCATCATCATCACCATTATCACCATTAGCTCCAACAAAAAATAGACAGATAAACAAGAACATTATCAACATCATTATCAGCACTGATTACTCTAAAAAATTCAGTCAAAGAAATTGATAAATAAACGATTACATTAAGGAAAAAGTTAAGAGGATTACCTGTAACGAAGTAAAAGACAGATGGAAAATCTGATTATTGAATGGAAAGAAGACTTAGTCCCGATGCAAAAATCCTTACTCACAAAAGTTCAGGAGAATAAAAAAGCACTAAGGAATCTTTGAAAAGTTCAAAAGAATAAAAAGCACAAAAACTTTAAGAAGAAGAAGACAAAGAATATAAAGAATGAATTGAGAGATGTGACCAACATTAAATAAGAGAAGACTGAAACTGACGAAACCGTCGAAAAGTGAATGAGAGAGACACTTTGTCAGAGATATGATTTTCTTGAAAACCGCCAACTGACAGAAACGTAGGAAGAGAATTTATTAGTGGCGTGAAAATCGGGAAAAGTAAAGCTAAACGTGAGAAGAAAATTTATTACCAGCATGAAACTCGGAAGGGTAATAACTATTTTTCCTTTTTTGAATTTTTTACCCTACACCAAAATTCAAAAAGGAAAAAGGGGAAAATTGTGAGGGAATTAAATCCCAAACTACACGTGTTCGAATACTATGAGAGAAGTATCAAATTATAATAAAACGAGAAACACTGAATCAAAACTCTTTGAAGAGTACTGAAACAAACATCTGAAACATGCAGCATCAATGCATGATTGACACGTTAGTTGCGGGAAAGCATGGCACGCTGCTCGAAGTAGATAACTTCGTTGCATGACTGACACATAGGTTGCGGGAAAACCTGATACAGTAAAGTGAACTGACAAACATCGATGCATGATAGACACGTCCAGTTGTATATATTGCGGAACAAAATAAACTAAAGCATGACAAGTCACTCTCAATGGCTACATGTCAAACATGCCATAATTCTAATAAGACCGCAACGTCATCCGAATCCAAAAACAACAACTTGAGTACAAATCCGCATAAGAGGTGCGGCACATCAAGCGAGAAACTAAGGGAAATGAGAAGTACGCATACAAAGTCTTGCGGGAAACACAAATATGTCTTGCGGGATACAATTCGCTCCAAAGACTGGAAGAACTAATAGGTGGAAAGTTAGATTGGAGGGACCCATGAAATTTGCTATAAATACCTGACTCTCAAACAGGAATAGGGACTGGAAAAATTTGGGAAAAATTGGACATAAGAAATAGGATCAGAGCAAAGAGTTTGGGTATGAGACTTGTGTTATTTTTATAGTTTAACTGTTTTTTGATTATTTGGACTTTAATTATGTATTTAATATCTATCTGTAACACATAAACTTGAATAAAAATGATCTAAATCTTTATCACCTGTGGATGTAGACAATTTGATTGTCAAACCACGTTAAATCATTGTTTTAATACTTATTCAATTTGTTAACATGTTATGATTTTATTTTAGAAGATTTGAATTTATCATGTTTTTGACTCTGATAGTTGTGATCCAAAGACGCTAAATTTTTGGTAATCACATATTCAATCAGTCACTTATAAATAAACTTACATATAACAACCAAGATCTATGACTGCCACATGTCTTTAAAAGCCTTAAGGCGCCAATCCTCTCGTCAAAGGATCGACAATCATGATTTTTGTACTTAGTTATTCAATAAACACATGTCATTTCTTAACTTCATCATTCAAAATCAGATATTTAAGCTTCAAATGTATAGCTTCTATAGAAGATGAATACGTATAGTTCGTGGAATGATAGACTGTTGCATTATTATCATAATATAGCCTTTGCGGCTTGCCATTAGAGTCGACAACTCTAATCCCTGGGAAAAAATTACGCGACCAGGAAGAATGATATGTAGTATCATAACAAGCCGGAAATTCGTCTTTCACCAAGAAACATACATAATTTGTTTTATGCTCCTCCGGGATACGGCTCAATCGGCTAGCTCGAAAACATAGACGATAGTTGATTTTGTGTTGTCAGAGCAACCTAAGAAATCGGATTCTGAGTTGCCAATTACCTCCAAATTGCTAGTTCTTATGCAGTATGCATCTAATCTTTTGTACCTAGCAAATACCGCGTCACTTTTTTTGTCGTTTTCTAGTGGGCAATTCCCGAGTCACTTTGGTAACGCCCAAGCATTACCACTACGAAGTTAATATCTTGCCTGGTGTAGGTTTGTGCATATAGATAAAACTTTCTATTGCTGACGCATGGGAAATCTTGCCTTTCCAAACAAGCTTCGCGACCATAACTTCCTTAAAACATAGTTACAGACCGATTTGACTTATCCTTGTTCTTCTAAAGTGCAAAACCATAAATTACAATGGCATCACAATAGCATACGCTACTAGCTTAAAATTAATGTCCAAGCTTTGGTTGTATCTTTGACCAACTTAATTCCCGTTTCCTTACAACGCTTCGATCATGCAGTGGTATACTACGTTTCGATCATGCAGTGGGTGCTTGCACTTATTGATAAATGTATAATTTATATATTTTAAGTATTATTTTTTTACATATATTTATTAGATTTTGTGTGGATTACCTTGTATTATTATTACTTTTGTAGTTTGTGTCCTTTATTAGGTTACATCTCTAAAAGAAGTATATTTGAGATTTTCAAGGGAAGAATTACCAAATACCCAGTGGAACTCAATCAACTCTAGGATTTCTACCCTTTATCTTATAGAGAATTTAATTACGAAACTAACGACGAAAGAACGAAGTCATTCCGAGGTCGTATGAAACAGTTATAAGCAAAACAAGAATTAGGGAAAAAATGGTCATTTTAAGGACAACTACTATTGGGACTACTTCATAAGTTAAGGGGCAGCTGAATTCGAAGAGTGCTGAAGGCACCAGATCTCCCTACTAAGGGATTCCACCTATTTAAACGTTGTTAATAGCACAACAGTTTTGATGAGGGTTATCACCTTCTTCTTCCTCTTCAACCTAAAACCAGAAAAAACATAATTGTCGTGAAAACAGATTTCGTTCTTCTTATCGAAACCATTTCAGTACGGCCTGCTGGGATAGTATGTGCTACCTAGGTGAAGGATGAATGATGACTGGTTTTGAGAATTGATTAACCGAGAAAACAAGGAATAAGGTGAGAATGACTTTTGCTGAGATCAATCATGATGATCATGATGATCGTTGATATATGATTTTCGATTTCAAGTATCTCTCAGTGAATTAACGGAATCATTAGGAACTGTGGGTACTGCTTAATATGGAGTTTGGAAGTTTGTTAGTTTCAACTGTCGTTCATGGCAGTGGTGGTCGATTGGTGGAGGTTGCTGATGATTGATGGAGTTAACTTGTGACGACCAATTTTTGGTGGCCCTCACAACCAAAAACTTAAGATGTTTAAAAATGACAATACTCCAAGTGTAATTGATACAGAGAGATTGTAATGCAGGTAATCATAAATTCAAATATAAATGAAACCAACTCAATATATAACGTGGTTCAGCTAATAAGCCTACATCCACGGGAAAATATGGTGTCTTATTTATAAATACTTACTTTCTATACATGCTAATATAAAGAATTAGAGAACTTAAGTTCAATAGAGTTCTTAACCTAGTCTTAGCTTTTTCCACTTCTTGATTTTCTTTTAGAGTTTTCCCTCTTAGTTTTTTCTCTCCCTTTCTTTTTAGCTGGGGGTCGGTATTTATAGCAAAATATCATGGGTCCCTTTTCCTCACTCATTCTTATCTCTATTTGACTTGTTTGATCTTATCTTGCCTTTGGGGCGCAGCTCATTTTACTCATTCCGTGATGCTTCTTGCTAGTTCCGCTTGCTGATGCATAGCTCCTCTTTGGGTTGAGCGATTGTTGGTCCTTTGTCTTTATTATGTGGATATTGGCATGTGTGACATGTGGAATTTGACGTGGAACATATCTTTCTTGCAGGACTGAAATTTATAGTGCGCACGTGATAGGGCGCAGATGATTATGGAGCGCAAGAGATAGCAGAGCGCGGATGATTGTGGAGCACAAGAAATAGCAGAACGCGGATGATTGTGGAGCGCAAGAGATAGCAGAGCGCGGATGATTGTGGAACGCAAGAGATAGCAGTGCGAGGATGATTGTCTTGGCTATTAATGATGCTTTTTCTTGTAACTTGTTTTCTTTCCACGTGTCTTATATGCATTAATCTAGTCTGACTTTTCTGCTTCCGGTGTCAGTTGATGTGTGACAGATGTTTTATAGTTGTCTTCATTTATCATTTATTTTGCTCTTGTACTTCTCGGTGCTTCATAATGTGATACTTCCTTCTTATGATGTAAACACGTGGAACTGATGAATTTATATCCTTACAATTTACCCCCTGTTGTCTTTTGGATTTCTCTCCCACGTGCCTAGAATTCAAAAAGGCAAAAAGTAATGATGACTGTTGGGTTTTGTGCCCCTAATAAATTTGAATTTCGACGGTTTCATACGTTTTCAAGAAGACACGTCGTTTGGATTCACGCCTTTTGAATTCTTTTTCGCAGTCGTGTCAGTTCACTGGTTCAGTATTTAAGATAAAGTTTTGTCATTTTTATCATTACTTTTCGCTTTCCAAGTTTGTAGCTGATTTCTGATCTTCTTCCGTCTTCTTCTTCTTAAAGTCCTTATTCCTTAAACTTTTTCGAGATTCCTCGTTTGATCAAGGTTTTTACTTCCCAAGATCAAATCTTCGTTGATTAACTTCATCTTTTTTACTGGTGGGACTGTTATACTTCTTATGTAGAAATTTTTGCATGTTGATTTTTCTGTTAAGTTTTACATTATTTTATATTGTTCATCATTGTAACCTTGTTTCTTCTTGGTCTGTAGATTAATCATGTCTGGAAAAGGCAGTAGTCGTGCTCCCAAACATGCTTCCCAAGGTGACCGGCATTCTGCTGGCAAGAAAAGGGATGAAGGTATGCCAGTGCATCCCAGGAGAATTCGTAGTCTTGCTCCTCCTCCTGTTAGATCTACTACCAGAAATGACCGGGTTCATGAGCTTCTTAGCTTTAAAAATATAGATATTGAGGAGTTCAAAAGGAACTATGGCCTTCAGGATTTTCATGTTTCCCTTTATAACTCGCATGAAGGAGATAAGATCTCCTTGAATATGATTCTGGGTTTTGATTACTCTCCCACAAGACTGCTGGTTACTGCTGGTGCTATAGACGCAGGGTTAATGCTTCCCTTATAGACAGTCGATGCCCCTATCATTTTGAAGTCCTAGCTAGCCGTAGTCTGGTTAAAAAATATCACCATGCGTTCAGTTGCACAGTACAACGAAAACTGGTGGAGAATACTGGTTAATCTACAGAGAAATATAAAAAGAGAAATACCCAAAAAACGAAAAAGGAAGTATAAGAGGGATAAATCTAAAACCCAAAAGAGAATTTATGCCCAGTTTTCGTAATAAGAAACAAGGGATAAATCTAAAACCCAAAATAAGTCGATTCCTCCTTTTTGTAAATCTAAAAATCTATGCCCCCCTCTTGTACATCAGTTGCTACAGTCGATTCCTTTCGTTTTCGTTCCAAAACCTGTAGCAAAAGAGAAATACCCAAAAAACGTAACATAGAAAAAAATAAATAAAAATAAAAAAATAAAACTAAACTTAAAAACAAAAATAAATCTAAAACTCTAACCTAAAAACAAGTACCCGGCAGCGGCGCCAAAAATTTGGTAGTTTCAGAAAAGTGGTAAAAATAGTTCGTTCGCTAGGACTTGTGAAGATTTGTTTTAGACTTAATATAAAAACTAAAATAGAAAAGCTCAATTAAAAGTTGATTCAAGAATATAGAGAAAAATGAGACTAAGGATTCCACCACTAACCAAATTTTAAGTGATTCAATTAAGAACGATAATTATGCAACTCACACATTCAATTCAATTCTAAAATATTGCCAGAAGTAGATTTTCAAAATTATAGGTGTAAATCCAAAGCATGGAACATCAAGAGCCCTAGACTAAGCATGAACCATCAAAAGAAATCACAACTATTTAATAAAAACTATTTTTTCAATTTTAATTCAATGCAAAAATCATAAAAAGAATTGCAAAATTAATTAAATAAGAAATATACACTTTATTATTGGAAAAGTGGCTTCATCCGTGGCCCCAACACTGGGGTTTAGCTCCTCATATCAAACACTCTCTCAAAATATATGTTCATAGCTCAAAATGTTTAAAAGAAGAAAAAAAATAACATGGAAGGTTTGATACGGTTATAAATGTTGCAAACTGTGTTCTTTGTGTGGATGAAGAGAATTGAAAACGCTAACAATTCTGCGGCAGGTTCTGGACGCTGAAAGAATATAAACAATACGCAACAGTTTCAACGACTCCTTTCTTCTGTGATTTTCTGCACTTCTTCTTCTTCCTCGAGAGTTTTTTTTTCTTTTGAATTTTTTCTCCGCCTTCCCGATGCTTTTTTTCTTCGATCTCCTCTCTTTATATTGGTGTAGTAACCCTAATAACCTCTCCTCAATCGATAAGAAACAAAATCCACATCCAAAACCAACTCGAAATTATGTTTTATCCAAAATCAGGTCGTGATGGTTTTTCCGACAATATCGTCAATTCTCTAGCTCTTTTCTCGGCAGAAGACACTCTAGTTGACATGTTTTGATTGCTTCTTCAAGTGGTGATATTGAATCATCCTTTTTATCCCATAAAAATAGGTTTCCAACTAATTCAGAACTCTTTCACGCGTGAAGAATTGGTTTCCCGCCAATTTCGGGTTTGAACCAAAATAGAGGGGTGCCCTTAATCCAAATGCTGGGTCTTTATCACTTTTGTGGGTGCCTTTAATATTTTTTCCCGAGTGCCTTTATCACTTTTTGAGCCAATTTTTCCACAAAAGTTTATTTCCCAAAAATACCTACAAATACACAAAATACCAAAATAAATATACAATTGAGCACTAACAAAATAGATAATTGAGAATAATTTAGATACACAAATGTCTAAATAAAATACAATAATGGGGCTTGATCTCAAACACTCTACTTTATCCTGGCGGCGATAACAATTTGATACTGGTGCCCCACCAAATCACTTAGAAAAACATAAAAATTACAAAAATGAAAACAGAAGGTGATATGGTGACGACTCCGATATATGTTGACGACTATCATGTTATTTCTAACATCTTAGCTCTGTACTTTTACGAACAAACCATTTAGATGGGCACACCAATTCCTATAGAAAAAGAGCTAAGTTTCCATCTAACTAGAATGATTAGTGTCATCCTGAATTGTTTCAAAAGTTTCTAAATTTTGGAGCTTTTTTATTGCACTAAAAGGTTCTCCCTTACCCCCAAACTTAAATCTAACAGTGTCCTCAATGTTTCAATATAAAGAGCAGTAACAAAAGATAGGTAAAAAGAGGAATAAAGAGGTAAGTCAGAAAGATAGTACTGGGTGAAGCGTAACAATCCTTCTAAGGAGAATAAGACAGAAAATAAAAACCTAAAAACGAATAAACAAAAACCTACAAAAATCTACTAATGTACATAAACAACCTTGATGGTCAATCAAGGTAAACAGGGTCCTCTAGAGGGACCTCCTCAACATCACCTGTAGGAAAAGGCTCTAAAAATGGTTTCAATCTCTGACCGTTAACCTTGAAAGGACTTCTACCATCTTGAATCTCAATGTCAATAGCACCATGAGGAAAAACAACACGAACAACAAAAGGACCGGTCCACCGAGAGCGTAAATTCTCGAGGAATAGATGCAAACGAGTATCATAAAGAAGAATTTTTTTACCTGGAGAAAATGACTTTCTTAAAATATTTATATCATGCACAAGTTTCATTTTGTTCTTATACTCCCTAGCACTATCATATGCATCTTTTGAATCTCTTCCAACTCATTGAGCTAGAGCTTCCCGTGAGCTCCTGCCTTGTCAAGCGAAAAATTAAACTGCTTAACATCCTTATATGCTTTGTGTTCTAGCTCGACGAGCAGGTGACATGCCTTGCCAAAAACTAGTCGATAAGGTGGTATTCCAATGGGGGTCTTAAACGCAGTACAATAAGCCCATAAGGCATCAATAAGCTTCAATGACCAGTCTTTCCTATTAGGATTAGTTGTTTTATCTAGAATATATTTAATTTCCATTTTGAAAACCTCTACTTGTCCACTAGTCTGGGGGTGATATGGGGTAGCTACTTTGTGAGTAATACCATATTTCTTCATCAAGAGACTAAAAGGTCGGTTACGAAAGTGTGACCCTACATCACTAATCATAGCTCGTGGTGTACCAAAACGTGCAAATATGTTATCATTTAAAAACTGGACCACAACCTTGTGATCGTTCATTTTACACGAAACCGCCTCAATCCATTTTGAGACATAGTCTACAGCGACAAGGATGTAAAAATAACCAAAACAATTAGGAAAATGACCCATAAAATCAATGCCGCACACATCAAAGACCTCAATAACTAAAATAGGGTTCAAAGGTATCATATTTCTACGGGAAATGGTTCCTAACTTCTGGCAACACTCACAAGCAACACAGTAATTATGGGTGTCTTTAAACAATGAAGGCCAGTAGAATCCACACTGCAATATCTTAGCAGCAGTCTTCTTAGTACTAAAATGACCCCCACTAGCATGGTCATAACAAAAGGAAATAATATTGGTCTGGTCGCTCTCAGGTATACATCTCCTAATAATCTGATCTTGACAATACTTAAACAGATAAGGATCGTCCCAAAAGAAATGTTTTACCTCGGCTAAAAACCTTGAACAATCTTGTTTATCTCAATGTTGAGGCATTTGACCAGTAACAAGATAATTCACTATATTCGCAAACCAAGGTAATTGGGAAACAACAAAAAGATGTCCATCAGGAAAACTATCCCTCACGGAAGGGGAATCATCAGGGGAATCAACAAGCCTAGACAAGTGGTCTGCTACTATATTTTCTGCACCCTTTTTGTCTCTAATTTCTAGAGCAAATTCTTGTAATAAAAGGATCCATCTAATCAATCTAGGTTTAGTATCCCTCTTGGACATAAGGTACTTCAAAGCAGCATGATCAGTAAAGATTATAACCTTAGAACCTAAGAGATAGGATCTAAACTTGTCCAAGGCAAACACAATTGATAACAATTCCTTCTCTGTGGTAGTATAGTTCAGTTGGGCATCACTTAGGATTTTGCTAGCATAGTAAATCACATGCAATAATTTATTTTCATGCTGACCTAAAACAACATCAAGGGCATAATCTGAAGCATCACATATGATTTCAAAGGGTAAATTCCATTTAGGTGCCTGAACAATAGGGGAGGTAGTGAACAAAGTCTTAAGCTTATCAAAATCCTCTAAACAAGCATCATCAAAGAAAAACTTAACATCTTTTGCAAGCAGATTATAAAGAGGTCTAGAAATCAAGCTAAAATTCTTAATAAATCGACGATAAAAACCTAAACGCCCTAACAATGACCTAATACCTCTTACGGTTTTGGGAACCTGTAAATTCTTAATAAGGGTAACTTTGGCTTTGTCTACCTCTATACCTTAGAAGATACGATATGCCCTAAAACAGTTCCTGATCGATCCATGAAACGACATTTTTCCCAATTAAGCACTAAATTCTTTTCCTTACACCTAGTCAACACTAATGTTAAATAATACAAGAATTTGTCGAAAGATGACCCAAATACTGAAAAATCATCCATAAATACCTCTAAAAACCGTACTACCATGTCATATAATATGCTCATCATACAACGCTAAAAAGTAGCCGGTGCATTACACAACCCGAAAGGCATGCATCTATATGAAAAGGTACCAAAGGGACAGGTAAATGTGGTTTTTTCTTGGTCTTCTGGGGCAATAATAATCTGATTATAACCAGAGTTGTCATCTAACAATCAATAATGACTATGTCCATCTAATCTCTCTACAATTTGGTCGATGAAAGGAAGGGTAAAGTGGTCCTTCCTTGTGACCTTGTTCAATTTTCTATAGTCAATACAAACACGCCATCCTGTGGTCACTTGGGTTGGGATTAACTCATTGTTATCATTCTGGACTACAGTGATACCTGATTTCTTGGGAACAACCTGAACGGGGCTGACCCACTTACTATCTGAAATAGGGTAGATAATACCCACATCTAACAACTTAAGCACCTCAGTTCGAACCACTTATTTCATGTTAGGGTTCATTCGACGTTGCATCTCCCTAGAAGGTTTGGTGTTATCCTCTAAATAAATCTGATGCATACAAACAGTAGGACTTATACCCTTAATGTCTTCTACGGTTCACCCTAAAACTTCCTTATTGTCTTGAAGTACATTCACTAGCTTACTTCCCTGATCACTATCCAAATCAGAGGCTAAAATCACAGGCAAAGTCTCAGATGGGCCTAAAAAAACATGCTTCGGAGTATTTGGTAATGGTTTGAGGTCCAACTTAGGAGGCTCTTCTAAAGAACGAATTAAGGTAGAACTAGAAACTGGTAGTGGTTCGAACTTAGTTTTCCATCTATTAGTATCTAACTCAAGGGTATAATATAACAGAGCATTCACTTGATCAATGGTGCTATCATCGTCAAAATATATGCCAAAATGGGATAGACAACTCTCTAATGGATCTTCGAATAAAATATTTGGTAATGACTCCTGAACTAAAGTTTTTATCATGTTCACATGTTCAATGCACATGTCATCTAGCTCAGAGGGTTGCTTACTAATATGGAAAATATTAAGCTCAATAGTCATATTACCAAAAGACAATTCATAATACCATTCAGACAGTTAATGATCACAATAGATGTATCTAAAAATGGGCGACCTAATATCACAGGTATCTGGTTCTATGGGTCAGGGACAGGTCGTGTGTCTAAGACAATAAAATCCACAGGATAAATAAACTTGTCGACCTCAATAAGAACATCCTCGATAATACCACGAGGAATTTTGACAGCCCTATCATCTAACTAAAGTGTTATCTAGGTAGGTTTTAACTCACCAAGTCCTATCTGGAGGTACATATGGTACGGAAGTAAGTTCACACTGGCTCATAAGTCAAGTAACGCTTTCTCTACACAGTAGTTACCTGTTGTGCAAGAAATGGTAGGGGAACCTGAGTCTTTGTACTTAGGAGTAGTGTTGTTCTGGATGATCGAACTTACATGACTAGCTAAGAAGGCTTTCTTTTGTACACTAAGCTTCCGTTTTTGCATACAAATATCCTTAAGGAACTTGGCATAAGTCAGAATCTGCTTAATTGCTTCTAACAAAGGAATATTGATGTTTACTTGCTTAAAAATTTCCAATATATTATTAAAAATTGATTCCTTCTTTGTTGGAACTAGCAGTTGTGGGAAGGGGGATCTGGGCATAAAATAGGTCTTAGCAGGAACCACATTAGACTCTCTAGAGACTTTACCAGTCTCTTCAGCTTCTAGTTCAGAATGGTGAACTACAACATATTCACTATCAGGCACGGTTACCTTGTTATCTACCACTTTACCGTTCCTAAGGGTTCTAATTGCATTCACATGATTTGATAATTTCTCACCAGAAACTTCATGAACTCCTCTAGGGTTGGGTTGTCTTTGACTAGGAAACTCACTTTTTTCTCTCTCTTTCAAAGACTCATTTATTTGACTAACCTGAATTTGTAAAACAGAAATAGCCTGAGTGTCATCTTGTATAATCTTACTATTAGCTTGTAAAGTTTTTCAACCGATTTCTGAAATTTTGTAATGTTATGAGCTAACATAGCGAAAGACTCTTCTAAACATATCTTCTTATCTGAAGGGTTCTGAAACTATGCTGGTCATGAGGGATTCTTAATATAACCAAAACCTGGGGGAACCTGAGAATTACTATACTAACCTTGATTCTGGCAATGGCATCATAATAGCATAACTTCCATTACCGAACAAGCTTCACGACCATAACTTCCTTAAAGCATAGTTACAAACCATTTTAACTTATCCTTGTTCTTCTAAAGGTGCAAAACCATAAATGGCAATGGCATCACAATAGCATACGCCACTGGCTTGAAATTAATGTCCAAGCTTTGGTTGTACCCTTGACCAACCTAATTACCGTATCCTTACTACGCTTCGATCATGCAGTAGGTGCTTGCACTTATTAATAAGTGCATAATTTACATATTTTAAGTATCATTTTCTTACACTTATTTGCTAGATTTTGTGTTGATTAACTTGTATACTTAACTTATGTAGTTTGTGTCTTTTATTAGGTTACATCTCTGAAAGTACGGTAAGCCCATAAGGCATCTAAGTGGAGCCATCATGCTCTTTGTTTGCTAGATTCGATAGGTTTGATTTGGTTGAGTCAGCCTTGCTTGTGATTGTTTAGAACCATCTTCCTGTTAGGATTTATTTTCTTAAATTTTTTTAAAATATATTAGGAAGTTTTTAGAAAATGTCGAACTGGTATTATGAGGACCAATATAATCAAATATCCGACTGAATTTCAAAATAAACATTATCCATACTATAAACATTGTGTGGATAGTAGTCGGGATCACCACCAACCTTTTGGAGGTTATTACTCATACCAGGGTGATCCCAATTACTATTCGTACATACACCCGTCTTATGAACATGAAAGTGAGCAAAATTCGAGTTCTTTATCTTGGAGGGATTCCCTAAAGCAGATGCAATCTAGTACTCCCTATGATGATTCGGGTTCTTTGTCTTGGAGGGATGCCCTAAAACATATGCAACCTAGTAGTCCTTATAATGAACCTATTATGCCTCTAGAAGAATCACATGAGCAGTTGCGATCTAGCACTCCTTACGATCTAGTTTTTTCTCTAGAAAATTCCATCAAGAAATGCATTGAATATACAAGAAGAATCATAAAGGAGATGACTTAGGATATAAATAGGTTCGTATTAAGTGTGAATGAAATTTCTGCAAAGAATAATATTGCTCAAAATGATCTTAATTTCCAACACAGTGCTACCCTTGATAATTATTCACTTAGTCAAGAGGACGAGGATAGAATTGGTAACACTATTTATTTAGACGAGGTTCAAACATCTTCATATTATTATGATGATGAGGATAGTGTTGATGAAGAACTAGAAATATACAGGCAGAGTGATCAAGAAATTGTCACTCCAATTGTGCTTCATTCTGGTTCAGATCCAAATAATTTTAATGATTATTCACTTATTCAAAAGGAAAAGGATTTGACTAAAGATACCACTGTTTTAGATGATGTAGAATTTTCTTGTTTAGAAGCCGATAATGGTTTAGAGGAACGAGTTTATCCTGAAATACTGTTTTAGAATCCAACGATTTAGAAACAATAGTCTTAGATAACAAAGATAGACCCGTAGAGATTTTAAATATGAGTGACGATGCACCACTTGATTATAACTCAGAAGAAGCAATTGACCATTTTCAGGAATCTGATGATCTAGAAATTAGGGAAATTGTAACTAGTCTATCTAGAGACAACCAAAATTCTAAGTTTGGGGGTGATTATCATTCCCCCCGTGCTTTACCTTTGACTCTTTTAAAAGTCCCTCACTTGGGACTTGATGTTTTTTCCTCTACCTTATTAAGAGACTATCTTCAAGAGTTGTTTCCCGAGCCTAATCATGTCCAGAAAGAAGTTCAGTTGTTAGAAACTCATTCTCTGGTCGATGTGGTTTACATAGGCGATAATACCAAGATTGACTTTGTTTTCCCACCAAAATATTTTCTTCCATATGTGGGAACGTTAGAATTTCAAATGTGTCAGTTATTAAGTTTTGAGACTAAGCCTAATTACTTTACGGAATTAGAATCGACACATTTTCTTAAGAATGACCACCTTCATAATAGTCAATTGTGTGAGTCAAATATGATTGACTTTGAGGATCCACAATTATTCAGGTTATTATTATGTGCTTCTAAGTTCTTAGTTGAGTTATTCCAGATTTTACAACATGATCCTGTTGATCCTGCTTATGAGGAAATCCAGCCTATGAAGTTGTTTTATCTAGACCCTTTTATAGATCCTGAACCTGAACGACAACTAGAAGTAGTTGTCTTAAACAGAAAACTAGATAAGGGTGTGCTCGGTTTATTGATTTTCTTGGCCTGTTGCAGTTTCCTCTTACTTGTGATAACACTATTTGATTCAAATGACCCACAGTTGCTCCGACTATTGCTATATGATTTTATGAGGTGACTAATTCTTTCTTAGTTTGGATGAAGACTATAAATTTAGCACTTCTTGGTAGGTAACTCATGCTCATGCGACACAGTACTATATTTCCTTAACTCCTTTCTTTCTATTAGTAACAATTTCTCCTTGTTCATGTTTTTAATCATTCATCTTTAGAAACATTGAGGACACTGTTTGATTTAAGTTTGGGGGTAAAGGAGAAACTTTTAATGAAATATGAAACTCCAAAGTCTAGAAACTTGTGAACAATTCAGGATGAACTAACCATTCTAGGTAGATGGAAACTTAGCTTTTTTTTTAAAGGAATTGGTGTGCCCAATTAAATGGTATATTCATAAAATGACACAGTTCAGGTGTTAGAAATAACATGATAGTTGTCACCATATCTCGGAGTCTATCTCGACCATATCACTTTCTATTTTTATTTTTTTGCAATTTTTGTGTTTCTCTAAGTGATTTCGTGGGGCACCAGTATCGAATTGTTATCAGCGCTAGGATGGAGTAGAGTGTTTGAGATTATTTAGAAAACAAAAAAAATCGAGTATTGACACTTTGATAGCAATATTTGTGTGTTTTCCCTGTCTCTGTCGCCTAAGCAAGCGTGGAACGCAGGATCCATGGGAACTATCATGTATGATGCTGATAAGGACCATGCGCTTGGATTCAATTTGATCCAATCATGTTGTCAATACATTTATAATTGTTTTATTTTCAATAAATCGATCGCTGGGACCTTTGTATATACCAGTTGAATCGATATTAGTATAATGATTAAGACCAGTAAGATCATATCTCAATCCATTAGGATTCATCCTGGTATTGACCTTCATACAAATATGAGAAACACCATTCACCTTAGTCAACACGCGCAAATTTCATTTTGTCCACATCCATATTCTAAATCTTTTCATGTGATTGAACTTTGATAGATTCTGAGTATCGTGGTTGAACGACTATCTGAGTCGAGCTTTGTGTTCTTATATATGAATTTTAGTATGCTTGAGTAAAAACTCGTGTACAACAATTGGACTCATATAGGGTAATGATTCCCAGAGTCGAAGAATTTAGTATGCCAACTAAATAGCTTGTTTAGTGTTTATCCTCAATCATTCACGGGTAGTTAAAACTTGGAGTAAAGGTTTTGTGGGTATACCTCTTGTAAACCCTCACGAGATAAAACTCGTCCACTAGGGACACCTAGGGGTTTAAAGGCTTATTACATATGCTAACTGTAGTCGCGATTCTTGCAAAAGTGAGTTGGGATTTTATTTTCTTTCCAGATTAGATTTGCTCGAGGACTAGCAAATAGTAAGTTTGGGGGTATTTGATAGACACATTTTTGTGTCTAAATTATGCTCCATTATCTATTTTGATAGTGTTCGATTTTGTACTATTTATGGGTTTGTATGTCTTTGTAGGTATTTTTGAAAAATAAATATTTGTGGGAAAATCGGTTCAAAAAGTTGTTAAAGGCAATCAGCAAAATTGATAAAGTCACCCACCAGTTGGATTGGGGGCAAACTTCATTCAAATTCAAATTCAGGAAAATGGCGGGAAGAAAAGTTTTACGTGAGAATTATTCTGGATGATGCTGAACCGAATTCAAAAGGGTATAAAACTTGTTTTTGATATTCAAAATTGAAGAAACACCCAAGATATGATCAACACACGTTAACCAGAGTGATTCACGCCGGAAAAATCGCTGGAAAATTCATGTCACAGCCGGAAAAGGATAATTCTCAGTGTTTCGGATTATCAACAATTTGGAGTTTGATTTGGACTCTTCTTTGAGTCCTTATCGGTTAAGAAAGGTTCCTAGGGTTAGCTAATTCTATAAATAACAAAAAATATCAAGAAACAAGCAAGCCAGAGACCACCGAAAAGTTTCTAGGAAGAAAAGAAAAATCTGCTGGTGAAGAACACAAGAAGAACATAAGGCTCCAGAGAACTGTCATTTTTTCCGTTGCTTATTCCTTCAAATTTCTGCAGCGGACAGAGTCCTACTTTATTTCTGTTCTCTTCAGCCGCACAGAGAACACACTCTGTAACGCTTATAAGCGTATCAGTTCTTCTGTGTTACTTTTATTTCTTCATTGTAAACACCTTTTGAGCTATGGAAAACTATTTTGAGAGTGTTTCCAACATGATGAGCTAATCACCATCACTAGGGCGACAGAGGAAGCTATTTTTCCAATAATGAAGTGGTAATTCTTATGTTATTTATTTTTTGCAATTCTTTTATAATTATTTGCTTTGAATTAAATTTGAATTTTTTTTTATCAATTAGTTGTGTTTTCTTTTGATGGGTCATGTTGAGTTTCGAGCTTTTGATGTCTCATGCTTTCGATTCACAACTATTATTTTGAAAACCTAACTTTGACAATATTTTGGACAAACTGATATATGAGTTGCAAGATTTTTATCACTTGAAAAATTGGTTAATGGTTGAATCCTTAGTCTCATTCCTTCTCAAAATTTGAAATCAATTTTACTTTAATATGTTTTATTTTTAGTTATTAAAAATTAGGTTTAAAAATCGAATCTTTACAAGTCTGACTATCGAACCTTTTACCACTATTTAAAAATTACATCAATTTTTGGCGCCGCTGCCGGGGACTTGTGTTTAGGTTTAGAGTTTTAGATTTATTTTTAGGTTTTTATTTTTAGTATTATTTTTACTTTGTTCTATTTTACGTTTCTTTGTGTATTCTCATTTTGCTACAGGTTTTGGATTTTGGATTTTGGTTTAAATGAAATAGAGCCAAAGAATTTGGTGATTAAAGACTTGGAGTTAAAGTTAAAGCTTAAAGAACAAAAGAAGACAAAGAATTTTATTTTTAATTAAATTTTATTTTTTGGATTTTATTTGTTTAGAAAATTGTATTAGGAAATTTTTATTATTTCTGCAATTTTACTTTTATTTTTGGACCTTTTCTTTGGACTTTGGACATTATTATTATTTTTAAACCTTACGGAAGGGTAATTTAAATATAAACTGCAACAGGGAAGGACGACAATTACGATATTGTCTCGGCCCCTTGGGTTCGTACATTGAAACAGGAGTCGGTGGCCCGAGTCGACTACAACCGATTCATCCCCCGTCTGGTACGGGAGGTAAGACTCGATCAACCCACGAATCCCCTGCAAGTGGGTTTACTGTATTCCTTCGTGTGCATATATGTTTAAGACATGAATATGGATTTACTTTTCTAGTAAAGGGCAAGAACTGGCTATATAAGATAAGGACTCGGATTTCATCAATGTTTTCTTCTTTTCCGCTTTAGGAACACGTTACTAAATTACTAGAAAGATACCAATAAGGTAACGAGCTTATAGGAAACTCGTTCAAAATGACTGTATTGGTTACTTTATTAGCCTAACTCGAAGTTCAGGAAGATTATTTTAAGTTGATTAGAGCCTCCTTGTAACCCAGGGAAAAGTTGCCAAAGAGAGAGGGTTATCAAATCTCCATAGATCTTATCATGTTTCTATTCGACTTAATCTAATTCGGATCGTTCTAAGAGGTTTGCTAAAACTGTAACTAGTTTCCTTTCGAAGGAATAAAAGATGGTCTGTAACAATGTAAGTGGATCCATCATGTTTTTTGTTTGCTAGATTCGATAGGTTTGATTTGGTTGAGTCATCCTTGCTTGTGATTGTTTAGAACCCCCTTCATGTTAGGATTTATTTTCTTAGATTATTTTATTAAATATACTAGGAAGTTTTTAGAAAATGTCGAAATGGTATTATGAGGACCAATACAATAAAATATCCGATTGAATTTCAACATAAACATTATCCATACTATCAACATTGTGTGGATAGTAGTCGGGATCACCATCAACCTTTTGGAGGTTATTACTCATACCAGGGTGATCCCAATTACTATTCGTACATACACCCGTCTTATGAACATGAAAGTGAGCAAAATTCGAGTTCTTTATCTTGGAGGGATTCCCTAAAGCAGATGCAATCTAGTACTCCCTATGATGATTCGGGTTCTTTGTCTTGGAGGGATGCCCTAAAACATATGCAACCTAGTAGTCCTTATAATGAACCTATTATGCCTCTAGAAGAATCACACGAGAAGTTGCGATCTAGCACTCTTTACGATCTAGTTTTTTCTCTAGAAAATTCCATCAAGAAGTGCATTGAATATACAAGAAGAATCATAAAGGAGATGACTGAGGATAGAAATAGGTTCGTATTAAGTGTGAATGAAATTTCTGCAAAGAATAATATTGCTCAAAATGATCTTAATTACCAACATAGTGCTACCCTTGATAATTATTCACTTAGTCAAGAAGAAGAGGATATAATTGGTAACACTACTTATTTAGACGAGGTTCAAACATCTTCATATTATTATGATGATGAGGATAGTGCTGATGAAGAACTTGAAATATACAGGCAGAGTGATCAAGAAATTGTCACTCCAATTGTGCTTCATGAT
Organism: Papaver californicum; assembly: GCA_023531435.1. NCBI lineage: Eukaryota > Viridiplantae > Streptophyta > Magnoliopsida > Ranunculales > Papaveraceae > Papaver > Papaver californicum. The sequence goes on along the minus strand of JAJJMC010012039.1, from coordinate 134,523 downwards.
GATAATGTTATTTCTGGTTCAGATCCAAATAATTTTAATGATTATTCACCTATTCAAAAGGAAGAGGATTTGATTAAAGATACCACTGTTTTAGACGATGTATAATTTTCTTGTTTAGAACCCGATAATGGTTTAGAGGAACGAGTTTATCCTGAGAATACTGTTTAAGAGTCCAACGATTTAGAAACAATACTATTAGATAACAAAGATAGACCCGTAGAGATTTTAAATATGAGTGAGGATGCACCACTTGATTATAACTAAGAAGAAGCAATTGACCATTTTCAGGAATCTGATGATCTAGAAATTAGGGAAATTGTAACTAGTCTATCTAGAGACAACCAAAATTCTAAGTTTGGGGGTGATTATCATCACCCCCCGCCCCCCCCCGCCCCGTGCTTTAACTTTGACTCTTTTAAAAGTCCCTCACTTGGGACTTGATGTTTGTGCCTCTACCTTATTAAGAGACTATCTTCAAGAGTTGTTTCCCAAGCCTAATCATGTCCAGAAAGAAGTTCAGTTGTTAGAAACCCATTCTCTGGTCGATGTGGCTTACATAGGAGATAATACCAAGATTGACTTTGTTTTCCCACCAAAATATTTTCTTCCATATGTGGGAACGTTAGAATTTCAAATGTGTCAGTTATTAAGTTTTGAGACTAAGCCTAATTACTTTAGGGAATTATAATCGACACATTTGTTTAAGAATGACCACCTTCATAATAGTCAATTGTGTGAGTCAAATCAGATTGACTTTGAGGATCCACAATTATTCAGGTTATTATTATGTGCTTCTAAGTTCTTAGTTGAGTTACTCCAGACTCTACAACCTGATCCTGTTGATCCTGCTTATGAGGAAATCCATCCCATGAAGCTATTTTATCTAGACCCTTTTATAGACCCTTTTTAGTATTATTTTTACTTTTTTCTATTTTACGCTTCTTTGGGTATTTCTCTTTTTGCTACAGGTTTTGGATTTTGGATTTTGGATCGAAAGGAAATAGAGCCAAAGAATTTGGTGATTAAAGACTGGTAGTTAAAGTTAAAGCTTAAAGAACGAAAAAGAAGACAAAGAATTTTATTTTTAATTAGATTTTATTTGTTTAGAAAATTGTATTAGTAAATTTTTATTATTTATGTAATTTTTCTTTTATTTTTGGACTTTTTCTTTGGACTTTGGACATTATTATTATTTTTAAACCCTACGGAAGAGTAATTTAAATATAAACTGCAACAGGGGAGGACTACAATTACGATATTGTCTCGGCCCCTTGGGTTCGTACATTGACACAGAAGTCAGTGGCCCGAGTCGACTACAACCGATTCATCTCCCGTCTGGTACGGGAGGTAAGACTCGATCAACCCACGAATCCTCTGCAAGTGGGTTTACTGTATTCCTTCATGTGCATATATGCTGAGGACCTGAATATGGATTTACTTTTCTAGTAAAGCACAAGAACTGGCCATATAAGATAAGGACTCGGATTTCATCACCGTTTCCTTCTTGCCCCGCTTTAGGAACAAGTTACCAAACGCGAACCTAAACCTTAAAATTTTGACTAGAAAGAGACCGATAGGATAACGAGCTTATAGGAAACTCGTTTAAGAATATTGTATTGGTTACTTTGTTAGCCTAACTCGAAGTTCATGAAGATTATTTTAAGTTGATTAGAGCCGCCTTGTAACCCAGGGTAAAGTTGTCAAAGAGACAGGGTTATCAAAGCTCCATAGAGCTTGTCCTGTTTCTGTTCGACTTAATCTAATTCGGATCGTTCTAAGAGGTTTGTTAAAACTGTAACTAGTTTCCTTTCGAAGGGGTGTAACAAGTCCCCGGTAGCGGCGCCAAAAATTTGGTAGTTTCAGAAAAGTGGTAAAAATAGTTCGTTCGCTAGGGCTTGTGAAGATTTGTTTTAGACTTAGTTAAAAAACTATTATAGAAAAGCTCAATTAAAAAATTGATTCAAGAATATAGGGAAAACTGAGACTAAGGATTCCACCATTAACCAATTTTTAAGTGATTCAATTAAGAACAATAATTATGCAACTCACACATTCAATTTGATTCTGAAATATTGCCAAAAGTAGATTTTCAAAATAGTAGGTGTTAATCCAAAGCATGGAACATCAAGAGCCCTAGACTAAGCATGAACCATCAACAGAAATCACAACTATTTAATAAAAACCATTTTTTCAATTTTAATTCAATTCAAAAATCATAAAAAGAATTACAAAATTAATTAAATAAGAAATATACCACTTTATTATTGAAAAAATGGCTTCCTCCATCTCCCAGCAATGTGGTTTAGCTCCTCATATCAAAAACTCTCTCAAAATATATGTTCATATCTCAAAGTGTTTAAAAGAGATTTGTGGCGTTAAGCAGATGGTAGGAGAGACATTGTATGAATGCTGGGAACGTTACAAGAGATTGGTGGCTAGCTGTCTGCATCATTAATTCAGTGATTTGTTGATCATCTAGTATTTCTACGAGGGACTTAAAGCAAGTGACATGAATCTTTTTGATGCTGCAGGTGGTGGTGCACGAGTGAAAAAAACAATAGCTCAAGCTAGAGAGTTAATTGAGAACATGGCAACAAATTCTCAACAATTCTCAAGTCGTGGGTCAGAATTACTCGTCATAAGAGTCAACGAAGTGAGCTAAGTTTCTGAACTTTGTCAGCAAATAGGTAACATGGCAGCAATGATGCAACAAATTGCAGTCGTGGTGGTGTCATCATCTACCTAAAGTTATGAAGAAGGTAATGATCAAGTCAATGTTATTTTCCCAAATCAGCAAAGACAACGGTATGACCCTAATTCCAATAATTACAATCCAGGATGGAGAGATCATCCCAACTTCAGTTATGAAAAAAAAAATGCATCTCCAGAACCAGTTCTAAATCGTCCTTTTGGTTTTCGAAAACATGTACAACAACCACAACCAGTTCAGAACTCAGATTCATCAGAGATGCTTTCCACGATGAAGAATATGACTTAAATGATGCAGAAAAATCAGCAGACAACTGATAATGCAATCAAAGAACTACAAACGCAAGTCGGTAACATGGCAAGTGAGATTAATCATCTGAAGGCAAAAAATAGTGGGAAACTCCCTTCTCAATCTATTAATAAGAGAGATTCTGCCAACGTTGTGACATTGAGAAGTGGTACACAAACTGTGCAACCAGAAAATGCTGAGAAGAACAAAGACCCTAAGGGACCGATTTTGGAAAAAGAGATTACTGAATCTTCCCAAATCGATGAGGTACCTAAAGAAAACTCTAAACCTTTAAACTTATATTCCTCTTTTACCCTTTCCTCGCAGGTTTGCTAACTCTAAAAAGAAGGAACAAGATAAGGAGATTTTAGATATTTTCATGAAGATTCATTTGAATATTCCACTTATAGAAGCGATTAAACAAGTCCCCAAATATGCGAGAATTTTGAATGACTTGTGTACCAATAAACAAAGATTGACAGGTAATGAGGTAATGAGAGTGGGGGGAATGCTTCAGCTATCTTGCAAAAAAAACTCACACTCAAATGTAAAGATCCCGGTAGTTTTGACATTCCAATTGTTATTGGTAACACAAAGTTTAATAAGGTTATGCTTGATTTAGGAGCATCAGTAATGTTATGCCTGGATCTATATATGAATCTCTTAATTTAGGTCATTTGAAAGAAACTAGAATTATCTTACAATTAGATGACCGTTCTAATGTATACCCTATAGGTATTATAGAAGATGTGCTTGTGCAGGTGAATCAGCTAATTTTTCCAGCGGATTTCTGTGTGTTGGAGATGACAGACGGATCAACTGATGCGTCTTTACCTTTACTGTTGGGAAGACCATTTATAAGCACAGCTAGGACTAAGATTAATATGCATAGTGGGTCGTTGACTATGGAATTCGATGGGGAAGTAATGCTTTCAACATTTATGAAACGATGAGATATCCTAGTGATGTCCACTCTTGCTTCTCTATTGATGTTATGGACACTTTATCTCAACAAATGTTTAATTTGAATGGGAAGGATGTGCTTGAAACCGTGTTAACTACACCTGTTGATGGTAGATTTGAGTGTAAAGATGAACTTAAGGAGGCCTTAGGCTCCTTTAATTCTTTGCAAGAATGTTCTCCAACTCATAATATATTTTTATCTCTTTACCGTACTCTAATGAAAAACTTTGCCATCTATCTTACAGACTCCTAAACTAGAACTTAAGCCTTTTCCTGATCACCTATACATATATTTGGGTGATAATAAGGAGTTGCCGGTAATAATTTCGAATGAACTAACTGAATTACAGGAACAACGACTTCTTCGGTGTTGAAGGAGTATAAAACGACTATATGATGGACAATTGTTGATATCAAGGGAATAAGCCCAGCTATATGCATGCAAAATGCCTACTTGAGGAGGGGACAAAAGCTACAAGGGAGGCTCAATGTCGTTTGAACCCTCCGATGATGAAGTAGTAAAGAAGTAGATACTCAAGCTTTTAGATGTGGGAGTTATCTACCCCATTTTTGACAACAAGTGGGTGAGCCCGGTACAAGTTGTACCAAAGAAATCAGGCGTTACAGTGGTGCAGAATGATGAAAACGAACTTGTCTCAACTCTTGTGCAAACCGGTTGGAGGGTTTGTATATATTACAGGAAACTTAATGAACCACTAGAAAAGATCACTTTCCTTTATCGTTTATGGATCGAATGTCTGAAAGATTGTCGGGGCACTCTTATTACTGTTTCCTTGATGGTTATTCAGGTTACAATTAGATTGTTATATCACCTAAAGACAGAAGAATACTTTTACTTGTCCTTACGAAACATTTACATACAGAAGAATGCCTTTTGGTTTGTGTAATGCACCCACTACCTTCCAAAGGTGTATGGTAAGTATCTTTTCATATTATGTTGAAAACATTATCGAAGTTTTTATGGATGATTTTAGTGTGTATGGTGATTCATTTGAATTGTGCTTGGATAACCTCACATTAATTCTTAAACGATGTGTTGAGACTAATCTTGTGCTAAATTGGGAGAAATGCCATTTTATGGTGGCATTGTTTTTGGCCATATTATATCTTCTAAAGGCTTGGAAGTTGATAAATCTAAGATAGATATTATTCGTGCTCTTACCCCTCCCATTACGGTGAGGGAGATTCGTGCTTTTCTTGGTCATGCAGGATTTTATCGCAGGTTTATCAGGGATTTTTCTAAGGTTGCATCACCATTATGCCAATTACTGCAAAAATACGTGGTTTTCAACTTTGATGAGAAGTGATTGGATGTATTTAATCGTTTAAAAGAACTTTTGATAACAACCCCTATCATTAGACCACCGGATTGGAGCAAGACTTTTGAGCTAATGTGTGATGTCAGTGACTATGCGGTCGGTGCAGTATTAGGCCAGCATACTGGGAAGCTCGCCCATGCCATTTATTACGCTTCCAGAATGTTGAATGATGCTCAACAGAATTACACGACCATAGAAAATAAATTGTTAGCAATTGTTTTTGCATTGGAAAATTTTCGTTCTTATTTGATGGTACGAAAGTTGTTGTGTTTTCTGATCATGCAGCACTTAGGTATTTACTTGCAAAGAAGGAAGCGAAACCAAGGCTCATTTGATGGATATTACTCTTACAAGAGTTTGATCTCAAAATTAAAGATAAGAAAGCATTGAGAACACTGTTGAGCACTATGGACGGTAAACTGAATCATTTGGAGACACAGAATAGTGGGAAACTCCCATCTCAACCTATCAATCCAAGAGAAAATGTCAACGTCGTGACTTTGAGAAGTGATACACAAACTTTGCAACCAGAAGAAGCTGAAAAAAAATAAAGACCCTAAGGGGACGGTTTTGGGAAAAGGGATTACTGACACTTCCCAAACCGATGAGGTACCTAAAGAAAACTCTAAAGCTCTTGTTTCTACTTATGTTCCTCCTTTACCTTTTCCTCGCAGGTTTGCTAACTCGAAAAAGACGGAACAAGATAAGGATATCTTAGACATTTTCAAGAAGATTCATGTGAATATTCCACTCATAGATGCGATTGAACAGGTCCCCAAGTTTGCGAGAATTCTGAAGGACTTGTGCACCAATAAACAAAGATTAACCGGTAATGAGGTAATGAGAGTAGGGGAGAATGCTTCGGATATCTTGCAAAAGAAACTCCCACTCAAATGTAAAGATCCCGGTAGTTTTGATATTCTTATTGTTATTGGTAACACGACGTTCAATAAGGCTATGCTTGATTTAGGAGTATCAGTAAATATTATGCCTGCATCCATATATAAATCTATTAATTTAGGACCTTTGAAAGAAACTGGAATTGTTTTACAACTAGCTGACCGTTCTAATGTATCCCATAGAGGTATTGTTGAAGATGTGCTTGTGCGGGTTAATCAACTAGTTTTTCCAGCAGATTTCTGTGTACTGGAGATGACAGATGGATCAACTGATTCGTCTATACCGTTGCTACTAGGATGTCCATTCATGCGAACGGCGAGAACAAAAATTGACGTCTATAGTGGAACATTGACAATGGAATTCGATGGAGAAATAATACGTTTTAACATTTATGAGGCGATGTGATATCCTAGTGACGTCCATTCTTGTTTCTTTATTGATATTATTGACTCTTTAGCTCAACATATGTTTGATTCGGGGAGTAATGATCCATAGGAGGCTACTATCACGAGAAGTGTGGGTTTTAAAAATCTTACAGATCCAAGAACCGAGCTTAAATTAGGGGATGAATTTTAGGAAGCTATTTGTGAACTCAATTCGTTACAAGAATGCCGACCAATTCATGATATTTTATTTATCTCTTTACCATGCACTAATGAAAAATTGATACCGTCTGTCTTGCAGGCTCCTAAACTAGAACTTAAGCCGCTTCCTGATCACCTAAAATACATGTATTTGGGTGATAATGAGGAGTTGCCGGTAATAGTTTCTAAAGAACTAACTGAATTGCATGAACAAAGACTTCTTCGGGTGTTGAAGGAGTATAAACCGTCCATAGGATGGACAATTGCTGATATCAAGGGAATAAGCCCTTCTACGTGTATGTATGAAATACTACTTGAGGAGGGAACAAAGCCTACAAGGGAAGCTCAACGTCGTTTGAATCCTCCAATGATGGAAGTAGTAAAGACAGAGATACTTAAGTTATTATATGTGGGAGTTATCTACCCCATTTCTGATAGCAAGTGGGTAAGCCCGGTACAAGTTGTACCAAAGAAGTCAGGCGTTACAGTGGTGCAGAATAAAGACAATGAACTTGTCCCAACTCGAGTGCAAACCGGTTGGAGAGTTTGTATTGATTATCGAAAGCTTAATGAAACCACTAGAAAAGACCACTTTCCTTTACCTTTTATGGATCAGATGTTGGAAAGATTGTCAGGACACTCGTATTACTGTTTTCTTGATGGTTATTCAGGTTACAATCAAATTGCTATAGCACCTGAGGATCAAGAGAAGACCACGTTTACTTGTCCTTTTGAAACATTTGCATACAGGAGGATGCCTTTTGGTTTGTGTAAAGCACCCGCTACCTTCCAAAGGTGTATGGTAAGTATCTTTTCAGATTACGTTGAAAACATTATCGAAGTTTTTATGGATGATTTAAATGTGTATGGTGATTCATTTGACTTGTGCTTAGATAACCTTATCATCAATAGTTGAAGCCGAAGAAGAAGAATACGAAGAGATTTCTATTTGTTGTGGGAGTGGTGCTGATTGTGAATCAGGTGAGAAGGCAAGTAAGTGTTCCCATCCTTGCATAGTGGTTGATTTCCTTTCTTAAAGATCATCAGAGAAAAAAAGTTCTTTTTTGTAATGACCCGACCTTCCACCGATATTGTCCCCATTTAGCCACTGCGGTCATCCGGCAGTGTGGGGTTTTCTACAGGCACCGCTGCGGTCATCCAGCAGCAGCTTCCCGAGAGGTCACCCATCCCTGGATTACTCCAGCCCGAGCACGCTTAACTGTAGAGTTTTTTTGGCAACTCTGAGCCAGTTGTGCTGAAAAAGCCTCGGTGTTAGGAATGGACAAACTATTACCTAATTCCATTCGGCGAACCCTGCCTTCCGAATTGGGGTATTACAATACCACCACCTTAAATTGGAGCCGTCCTCGGCTCCGGAATATATTCAAGCCTTGATCTCCGACGTTCCCTACCACCTATGAGACCAATACCTGGAACACCCCGTCCAGCGTACTCTCTCACCCTTGGAAGGTGACCGTCGTCGACTCTGATACCACTTTGTAATGACCCGACCTTCCACCGATACTGTCCTCACTTATCCACTGCGGTCATCCGGCAGTGTGGGGTTTTCTACGGGCACCGTTGCGGTCATCCAGCAGCAGCTTCCCGGGAGGTCACCCATCCCTGGATTACTCCCGCCCGAGCACGCTTAACTGCAGAGCTTTTTGCCAATTCTGAGCCAGTTGTGTTGAAAGGTGTTAGGAAAGGACAAACCATACATATATTCCATTCGGCGAACCCTACCTGCCGAATTGGGGTATTACATTTTTTGTCCCACGTTTTTTTGAGATAACATCTTCATATAATTCAAAAGGTTTCTTTTTCTTTCCCACCATTCAACGTGTGCATGATTCCTATCTTCACTGCTGCCTGCATACATGAGAACCATAAAGTGCATCGTTTGAGTGTCTATTTCACAAAACCCTGTTGGTGAGGCAGAGTCAAAACATTCGGTCGCTCTCGAACCTGAATTCTTTCATATGGTGCTTTTCTCTTAACTCAAGAGTTAAGCATGAGAATAATTTTCTTTGTTACATCTAACTTCTTATTATTAGTGTGCAGAAACTTTATGTCCTTTTAGCTATTTGGATGCAGGTGTTCTGGAATATTTGAAAGTTGGAACTTAGGTTTTGTGGGTATACCTCTTGTAAACCCTCAGGAGACTAAAACTATTCCAATAAGAATACCTAGGGGATTAAAGGCTTGTTACACATGCTAAGTGTGACCGTATCCTCAACGAAAGGGAGTTGTTGTAGTTTAGGTTAGTTTAGATTTGTAGTTTGCTCGAGGCAAGTGTGGGGGAATTTGATAAGTGCATAATTTATATGTTTTAAGTATCATTTTCTTACACTTATTTGCTAGGTTTGTGTGGATTACCTTGTATTATTATTACTTTTGTAGTTTGTGTCTTTTATTAGGTTACATCTCTGAAAGAAGTAGGATTGAGCTTTTCAAGGGAATAATTACTAAATAAAAAAAAAAAAAAAAAACAAATGTACCTAATTTAAATATAGTATTTATACCCTCTATCTTGTAGATAATTGAATTACGAAGCTAATGGCGAAAGAACAAGGTCATTATGAGGTCGTATGAAGAAGTTATAAGCAAAACAAGAATTAGGGGCAAAAAGGTCATTTTAAAGGAAACTACTATTGGTACTCCGTTATAAGTTAAGGGGAAACTGAATCCAAAGATTGCTAAAGGCAGCAGATCTCTCTACTAAGGGATGCCACCTTCTTCTTCCTCTTCAACCTAAAACTAGAAAAAACATTATTGCCGTGAAAACAGGTTGATACTCGTTCTTCTTATCAAAACCATTTCAGTACGGTCTGATGGGATAGTATATGCTACCTAGGTGAAGGATGAATGATGACTGGTTTTGAGAATTGATGAACCGAGAAAACAAGGAATAAGGTGAGAATGGCTTTTGCTGAGATCAATCATGATGATCATGATAATCGTTGTTATATGATTTTCGATTTCAAGTATCTCTCAGTGAATTAACGGAATCATTAGGAACTGTGGGTACTGCTTAATTTGGAGTTTGGAAGTCTGTTAGTTTCGACTGTCGTTAATGGCAGTGGTGGTTGATTGGTGGAGGTTGCTGATGATTGATGGAGTTAACTCGAGATTGGTAGAGTTTGAGGATGGTAGCAGTGGTTCATGGCAACGAGAGATGGAGCATATCGAAGAGGATGGAGCTGCTGCCATTATCGAAATCAATGATGGATTCAATGGTGTTGTTCGAGGTGATTCTGTTGGGAAATAAAAATGGTTATTACTAAAATTAATAGTTTCTTACTTAAATTAATTTTTGTTACTTTAATTAGCTTGATGGGTGCTAGGATCACTAGTCCAAACTTGGGTGGAATTATAGCCATCCATTTTCACTGAAACCTTTGGTTATCCCACATTGGGCAAACCAAGGAGGAAGTTCATGCATATTACCACAAACGTTCTATAAAAGGAAAAGAACTAGTGGATTGGATATGGACTTGGGAAATGGACTAGTGGGCAAATGCATACATGTGCGGTGCTTCGCACCGAAGCACCGCAGGCCGCGGGCTTGCGGGCTTGCGGTGCTTGCGTGTGCTTTTGCGTGTGTTTTTGGCGTGAGCCTTGGCGCGAACCTTGGTGCGACCCTTGGTGCGACCATTGGTGCGACCATTGGTGCGACCCATGGTGCGACCCTTGGTGTGAGCTTTGGTGCGAGCCTTGGTGCGAGCCTTGGTGCGAGCCTTGGTGCGAGCCTTGGTGTGACCATTGGTGCGAGCCTTGGTGCGAGCCTTGGCGTGACCATTGGTGTGACCATTGGCGTGACCTTGACGTGTGACCATTGGCGTGAGCTGTGACCATTGGTGCGAGCCTTGGCGTGACCATTGGTGTGACCATTGGCGTGACCTTGACGTGTGACCATTGGCGTGAGCTTGGCGTGTGCCTGGCGCGTGCTTGCGTGTGCCTGCGAGTGCACACGTGTACCCATCAATGAGAAAACGTTTCTTTATTTTTAAATAAATATTTTACCGTTTTGAATTAAATGAAAAATAAAATCATAAATATTTTTTTAATTAAAAGAATCTTAACGTTTTGTTTTAATGGGGATTTAATATTTCAAATTAAATTTTTCACCGTTTTAAGACTCAAAAGATTTCTTCTCCTATAAAAGAACAACATTGCTCAGGTTTTCGTTTACCCCAGTCGCAGCCACTGTCCTGACGACTTTTCCCCTCTTCTTGCTTTGATTTGCGCACTAGAATTTACTTTCTTTTTCTTTCATCTTCTGTTAAGTTCACAATGGGCCAACGAGCTTTGCTAGCTGGGTTGGTATCAGGTGATTTTATCCTGAATTCAAGTTTGTCACTGAAAGGGTATAGCAGCATCTTCCTGAAGGTGTACCTGGCAAATATTGAGTTAAGGGCAGTCTGTTGAACAGGCGACTTCACCTCTTTGTGTTTGAGTGTGTGTGCAGTTTAATACTAACCCTCCCTTAATCATCTTCAAGTTCTCTGTGTTTGTGTTTCTCTGTTACAGGAAGGTACTTTTCCAAAAGATTCAAGGTGGCAGAGACGCTGAGATAGAGTGACGGTAGAGCTCGTGTTGATTGCTGCAGCGAGAGAGAAAAGTTAAGTAGAAGAGTTTATGGTGTGTGCTCAAGTCTGTGAGTTGAGAGAATTTAGGGAAGAGAAGTTTTGAGTTTGAGTGGGATACGGATTCGATGGAGAAAAGTCAGGTGATGATGGGCTAGGTCTGAGATATTGTTATCTGCCATTGAGTTTGGACGAGAACTCGAGTTTGCTGAGGGTAATAAGTTCGAGTCAGTTGAGAAGAGAGTTTGTTCGAGTTCGAAAGAATCAGTCGAGAAAAGAACACATGGAAGGAATTTAAGTGACATATGAAACATGGTTTTGAACGAGAAGTTAGGTAATTATAACCTGATCAAGGCGCACGTATGCAATATATTTAAGGGAAGAAGAGGCAGCTGTAAGACCGAGTTTAGTACGGGAAGTTTGTTAGTCTGTGGTATTGTGAGTTTTAATCAGTTTGAGACTCTAAAAGTTTGAGGCGGTGACTAACCTACATATAAAAAGACCGTGACTCCACTTTGGGTTATAACCTCACGTACAGAGAACTTGAGGCAGAGAAAGAAAAAGCCAGAGAAGAGTTACGGAGGAGGCAGTGGTTTAATGCGAAGAGTTAGGGTTGCGCTGGAGTTTGGGGAGATTTCTTCAACTTTTTCGGTTTGATTTATTTATTATTTTTTAATATTTTTTTATAGTTTTTAGTAAAACTATGAGTAGCTGAACTTTTTTATATCGGTGAAGGATGTAGTCGGATATCATAAGAAAGTACTAAATTAATATATTAGTTTTGTTTTCTTAATCGAATCACTATCGTCTTGTTCTACTAATTATTATCGTCATGTATGATTGTGTGAATGTTTTTTTAGGAGTGCTACTGAATAAGAAAGAATGCATATTTATTGCTAGACTAGGATTTTGAGATTGTTGATGAACCTTGTAATAAGTAGCATATTATGATTACCAATTGTATTCAAAACCTTTGTGTGATTGCATGTAGAAGCTAGACCTATGTTAAATAGATTACGTAGTATATCTATTGTATTGATTAGCCTAATCCATAGAACTTAAAGTTTTTGAGGGATTAAACTTGATAGCATGTTGCATTAGGTTGTTCTTTGAGTATTATTTACATATTCATCGTTATGGTATGTGATGACATGAGGAATTTACCGGAGGATGCTCTTGATGGAATGTTCTAGGGCTTATGATTGAATATGAACCCTTAACCAGTATTCTCAACTTATTGATTTTTTTACCCATTATTTTCTAGCATAATTAGTTTAATTAGTTTAGTCTTAAAACACTAAATTCCCCCTGTTACTTTAGTTTTCAAATACAAATAATAACCCATACCTCTCTGAGGAACGAACTTGTTCTTATCATGGTACTTTAATCCATATTTTGTGAAGGGAAAGAACTTGAAATATTTTTGCTTAGCTGACAACCGACTACTTATCTTGCTCGTATTAAGGTTGCAGCATCCAGACACATGACATCTATGACGTTATCTTCCTTGTGATACTAGTGGCGTATACAAGTTCCCCTAACTTGCAATATGGTTAGATTCCTTTCTTGGCAATGCCCAGTTCGCAATTGGTGCATGCCTACATTATATAGCTTGATAGGAAGTATGAACATCCATAAAATGAACTGCAAATTCCTCATCAAGTGCGGAAACAATCATCTCTTGAATCGAAGGCCGAGACAGATGATATGAGCTACCAAAAATATTGTAAAGATTTCCCAATTAGAAGATATGAGCAACAAAGTGCTAGACTGCAACAAGGTGGCTACCTACATGTCCAACTCCGTACCCCGAAGGGATCAAGCATGAACGTAATTCATCCTGAATAGATCAAGCTTCTCAAGCCTATTAAGGCAAGGACAACATCGATGACAATGACCAATCGTATTGAGAGGATACACTTAGACATATAAAATTTGCATCACAAACAATTTCCAACTTGTGTCACAAGGACAAAAGCCAACTAAAGCCTAGTTCTTATAGGCCAAGGGAATTTTGCAAGAGATGGACAAGATTGTGCATGAATGTTGTCACTTAGTTCGCGAATATGTATTCTCACGTTTGTGACATGTAAATTAATACAACATTTGTCTTTCCTTCGAAATACATCAACATGATGCATTCTCGATAAGAAACATAGCCACATGATGCTTCTACATCATATGTTTCCTTGGCATACAACGTAGGCAATATGATGTATCTTGGACTATATGTATTTTCAACTAACACCTCCTCCCTATATAAGCCGTATTCTCTATATATATAAATAGCGGAGATTTTCGACATGTACCTAGTCCCATATCCATTATGCGACATAAAGAATACCAAGTAGATATATCTTTCGGATTTATGATGCATATATCCAAGCAATATAGGGATAATGATGCATATCTCATTCTCGACCAATATCCCACTTGTGAAATGCACCCTAGTGATACATTCTTAGTAAACAACCTGGCGTAGTAATGCCTTTGCATCGTAATTCATACTTGGGTCGGCAACATAGCATAATGATGCATTTGCATCATAATACATACTCATATAAGCAACATAAGGACAATAATGCATCTCAGCTCAATGCCCAGTCAAAATACACCTCCCTCATGTATATGTCATATTCGTGTTTATACATATATAAATAAGGGATATGGTTTTCATATACCAAGTCTCACCTCCTTTACGCAACATAACGAATACCAAGTAGATGCATTTTTCGGAATTCTGATGCATATCTCCAAACGACGTAAGGAATAATGCATATGATGCATATCTTGTTCTCGACCAATGTCCCACTTGCAAAATGCATCATAGTAATATATTCTCAGTAAGAAATATGTTATGATGATGCCTTTTTATCGCAATGCATACTTGATGGTAGCGTAGCGTAATGATTCTTTTGCATCATAGTAATACTCATATAAGCAACATAGGGACAATGATGGATATTCGCTTGATGCATCTTCAACTAACACCCTCGTCCCTATATATGTCTTATTGATATTTCTACAAGTATAAATTCTGGAGTTGTTGGCCATATACCTACTCCCACATCCTCTACTCGACATGATGACTTATATGTAATTTCAACTAACACCTTTTCCCTATCTAAGTTTTATTCACATTTATACATGTATAAATAAATAAATGTTTGTCATGTATCGAGTCCTACCTCCATTATGCGACATAACGAATACCAAGTAGATGCATCTTTCAGATATATGATGCATACTTCTAATCAATGTAGGGACAATGATGCATATAATGCATATCTCGTTCTCGTCCAATGCCCTACTTGCAAAATATACTATAGTGATGTATTCTCAGTAAGCAACCTGGCATAATGATGCCTTTGCATCGTAATACATACTAGGTTCAGCAAATGCCTTTCCATCATAATGCATACTCATATAAGCAACATAAGGACAATGATGCATCTCCGCTTCATACACCTTTAACCAACACCTCCTCTTAGTATAATTCATTCACATTTCTACATATAGAGATAAGGGAAATATTTCCCATGTACCGAGCCCCATCTCTTCTACGCAACATAACGAATACCAAATAGATTCCCATATCTAAGATTTATGATGCATATCTCCAAGCAACGTAGGGAAAATGATGCATATCTCGTTCTCGGCCAATGTTCCACTTGCACGATGCACCATATATAGTGATAATTCTCAAAAAAAAAGCCTGGCATAATGATGCCTTTGCATCATAATGCATACTCGAGTCGGCAACGTAAGATAGTGATGTCTTTTGCATCATAAATCATACTCATATATATATATAAGCAACATAGAGACAATGATGCATCTCCGCTTAATGAACCTTCAACCAACAGATCCTCCTTATATATGTTTATCGACATTTCTACAAGTAGAAAATCGGGAGTTGTTGGCCATGTACTGACTCCCACCTCTTTTACGCGACAGGCATGCTAGATGATGCATCCTCGGTAAGCAACATAACACAATTTTGTGCTACTGTATAAGTGATAAGAATAATAAAGCATTAGCATCATAATGCTTTCACGGTTAAGCGACATGGGAAATTGTCGCATCTCTATGTAAGGGAAACCATATTATCGCAAGTTTGAGATGATATATCATTTTCTCAATTACTCATCATAAAAGGCACACCATTGCCTAATGGTGAATTTCGGGAAAAGATGCATCACTTGCACTAAGTGTGCATCACAGATTCAAGATGGTGCAGTATTGTACTTAATGTCACATCCCAAAATATGTGATATATAAAAATTTTGGGGAATCCCGTAAGGTCTCTAATAATGCAAATAATGTATTCATCAAACCACTCATGCCAAATATTTCAACAAATCTTTCAATATATATATTTTGAGGCAAGCCTAATAATCCTTTTTTCGGACTCAAAAGATTTCAATACCGATAACAAGGTTCGACTCACCCATATCTTGCATATTGAAAGTGTTATAGAGACCTTATTGGTTTCATGCAACAAACCAGACCATAAATATAAACTTACTCCTACTAATATTCAAATATATATATCAACGATATTTTCTGAAGTCCATGCATTTATTTTTTAAGCTTACACATTTTTTACTTTTTCAAGGTAAATGATAGACACATATTTGTGTCTCTATTAGTCTCGATAATGTATATTGTTAGCCTTTAGTTATTGTACTAATGTTAATATTTCTTATGATTGTAGGTATTTTTGTGAATTAATAGTTATGGAGAAATTGGGCTCAAAAAGTGTTAAAGTCACTCACATCAACTGATAAAGGAACCCATGACATGTTATAAAGGAACCCACCTTCTCAAGTTCAAAATTAAAATTTGGCGGGACAGTAATTTTTGTCATCTGCGTGATTGGTTTAAGGAAGTATTGGAAAGATTAAGGCATGAATATTCTCTTTCTTTAAATAAAGGAATTTATATACGTTGGGACTCGATTAAGACCAACCAATTCAAACAGACCAAAAAATCTCATGTTGAAGTTAAATCATGAAGGAAAAAGTATTTTCGGTTTAAAACAGGTAGAAGAGAAATATTGAGAAATATGGTTATAACTCCCACCTGATTCGTATGATTTGGTTTCTATACCATTTTGGATTGCTAGAACTATAATCAGAATGAAGAATCAACAAGATAAAACAACAAGGGAAATAAAATCAGGATCGAGTTTGTTTCGAGAAATAAAATTCCCGAGAAGATCTATGAATTAAAAGAAATATATTTTGGGAAGACTTGAAAGTTGATTGTTGTTTAGTATAAATAAAAGAAGCACTGGATCGAGATTAGTGATGGCATCTTCCATATCAAAAGAAATCAAAGAGGAAAAAAAACAATTAGGGTTTTTAACGGCAAGTGAAGGAGGATGAGGAAGAAAAAGATGGCGCCCCAGAAATGTCGTCATTTACTGTGGCTTATTCCTGTAAACTTAAAAGATTTCACAACGATTTTCGCTATAGTAACAGTGACAAATTCTGGTTCTCTAGACACTAAGGGTCTTTCCTTTACTGATTATGCCCGATGTCAGTCGTTTATTCAATAACTTCTTTTAATCTTTCTACGACTTAGTTGGTCAGTCTTTCTTGTATTTTTCTTCTTCTTAAGTACTTCTGAGCCATGTACCTATATTTTGAGAGTGTTTGGGATATGATGAGCTAAACCCTATCACTGGGATAGTGAAGGAAGTCATATTTCATGATTGTGGTAAATAAATTAATTCTTTTATGACTTTTTGTATTTATTCTAATTGATTTATGGTTTTCACTAATTAGTTGTGATTTTTCTTGATGATGTATGCTTAGACTTAGAGCTTTTGATGTGTCATGCTTATGATTTACATCTAATGTTTTAAAAATCTACATTTGGCAAAGAAATAGAGTCAATAATATGAGATAAAATTGTTAGGAATTAATATATGCATCATTTGATTATGGTTATGGTGGAATCCTGAATCCCAGTTTCTCGTAATACTATTACCATCTTTTGTACATATTTGCTAGTTTTAATATTAAAATTTAAGTCTAAAATCAGTCTTGACAAGTCCGAGTAACGAACTTTTTTACCCCTTGTCTATAACCACATCAAATTTGTGGTGCCGCCGACGTGGACTTATTTTTATGTTAGGGTTTTAGGTTTATTTTTGTTTTTAGGTTTAGTTTTTAATTTATTTTCTTTTTATTTTTTTAGATTTTACTTCGGTATTTTCTTTTTTTTGATGTGCATGTAAAAAGTTTTAGATTTTCATTTTGTAAATAAGTAAATTAGGAAATTAGGCTTTCTTTTGTATATTTTTAGTTAGATGTTTATTTTATTTTTAATTTTCTCTTTATTTTATTCTTAATATAAAAAGAAAAACAAAAAAAACACGTGCACACACATCATTTGCATCGTCCGCTACCGATTATTAGAAAAACACGTGGAATAGTACATTGAACCCTCTGGGCGTTATCAGTCGAAATTCCATTAGCCTTAGCCTTGTACCTTTGACCAGTCTCTGACTATAGGTATATTTTGCTAAGGTAACCTGAGCTTACCTATTGTAGTCGACCTTGCGTTTGCATTTGCAAAAAAAAAATCAAACTGGTATTATGAGGACCAATACAATGAATATCGACGTGAATTTCAAAATGAACATTATCCATACTATGACTCTAGTGTAGATAGTACTTAGGACCACTACCAGCCTTCTGAAGGTTATGGTTCATACCATAGTGATCCCAATTACTATTCGCACGCTCACCAGTCGTACGAATGAGTAAATGAACAATACTATGATGATCATAATGTGTGTTCACCATATTTGAAGAATATAATCAAACAGTTGCAACCTAGTACTTTTTATGATCCTTCTATTTCTCTAGAAGAGGCCCTCAAGCAGTTAACTGAGTCGACATGTAGGAGTGGCATGTTAATGAAAGAATTTTATGAAGAGTCATTAGATCAGAATAAAAAAATTTCATCTTTAAAAACTGCTCCAGTGAACTTAATACATGTTTAGATGAAATTGAAGAAGAAGAACGGTTAGCTGCTAATATTGTTCAAAATGAATTTAATTACCAAAATAATGTTTCTAATTTTACCCTTGATAATAATGACAAATATTTGCCTAATCTAGAGGACGAGGTTAGAGTTGAAGACACTGCTTTCTCAAATAAGATTCAATCATCTTCATGACATTATGAGGATGGGGATATTAGTGATGAAGAATTTGAAATTTGTAGTCATAATGATCAGGAAATTTTTACACCAACATGATAATTATGATGTTTCTAGTTCCAATCCTAATAATGTTGATAATTATTTACATATTCAAGAGGAAAAGGATTTAACTAGAGATACTATTGTTTTAGACGGTGAAATATTTCCTTATTATAATAAAGACAATGATGGTTTAGAGGAACGAGTTTGACCTGAGACTAGTAATTTAGAGTCCAACGATTCAAAAATAATAGTTTCTAATGAAGATGATAAACTGGTAGAGATTTTAAATATGAACGAGGATGTTGTCATAAACTGTAGGAATATTCATGATCCTTTACAAAGAACTGTGTTTAACAATCCATTATATGAATGTGATGAACATCTTGGGATCACTGATCTAGAAGAAAAGGCTTTTAGAAACACCTTGGATAACCCATTGTATGGTTTTGATGATGATGTTCTTTTGGATTATTGGGGTAATCAGTCCTCAGAATAATCTGAGCGTAGTTCTGACCTTAAGGACACTAGAACCCAACCAATAGTTTTTGGTTCATCCGAGAGTAATGTCCACCCTAAGTTTGGGGAACCTATGATTCTTGTGATTTTCAAGTATCCCTGCTTGAAGTCCCTCACTTAGGACTTGACATATGTGCCTCAACCATTTTAAGAGATTATCTTCATACACTTTTCCCCGAGCCTGATTATGTCCAAAAAGAAGTTCAGTTGTTAGAAACCCATCATCATGTTGATGTGGTTCACCCGGGCAATGATACCATTATTGACTTTGTTATCCCACCAAAAATTTCTTTACCACATGTGGGAACATATGAATTTTAAATGTGTCAGGTATTAAATTTTGTTGACCTAATTATTTTAGGAAATTTGAATCGACACATTTTCATGAGAATGACCACCACTCTACTATATTCCATTGTGGTCAACTTGTGAGTCAAATACGATTTGATATTTTGGAATACGAACAGAGAAGAGATGATAGGCTCATTACGATCCACAATTATTTCGATTATTGTTATATGATTCGTAAGTTGTGACTAATCCTTTCTTGGTTTTGCTGAAGACTTTAAACTTAGCTTTCTATGGGAGGAAACCCATATGCTTTTGGTACACGGTGTTGGTAATATCTTTCCTTATCTCTTTTACTTTATTCATGATTTCATTCATTTATCTATAGAACATCGAGGACTATGTTCAATTTAAGTTTGGGGGTAAGGAAAAAAAATTTAGTTGTACCAGAAACTCCAAAATTTAGAAACTTGTGAATAATTCAGGATGACACTAATCATTCTAGGTAGATGGAAACAAAATTCTTGTCTATAGGAGTTGGTGTGCCCAGCTAAATTGTATATTCAAAATAAGACAAAGCTCAGGTGTTAGAAATAACATGATAGTCGTCACCATATCTCAGAGTCATCACCATATCACGTTCTGTTTTTGTTTTTGCAACTTTTTGTTTCTCTAAGTGATTTGTTGGGGCACTAGTATCGCCTTGTTGTCGCCACTAGGATGAAGTCGAGTGATTGAGGCCAAGCCCCATTATTTTAATTGAACTTGACCAATATATTTTTAAAAAAAATGACACTTGGATAACAATATGTATGTGTTCTTCCTGTCTCAGTCGCCTAAGCAAGCGTGGAACGCAGGATCCATTGGGAACTATCATGTAATCTGCTGAAAAGGAGCATGCGCTTGGATTCAAATGATCCAATCATGTTGTCAATACATTTGATAAAAAAAATTTGTATATATTCAATAAATCGACCGGTGGGGCCCTTGTATATACCAGCTGAGTTGATACTAGAATTAGAATTCATACCAGTGGGTGCGTATCTCAATCCATTAGGGTTTATCTTGGCATGATGTTCATACAGATATTCTAGGAAACACAGTTCGGCTTAGTCAACATGCGCACTCTTCTATCTCCATATCCATTTTCTTAATCTATTCATGTGATTGTGGTTTGTTAGATTTCGAATATTGTGGTCCATTGTACGACTATCTGAGTAGAGTTTTATTTTCTTTTACATGAATTTTAGTACGCTTGAGTGTAAACTCGTGTACAAAAATTGGATTCATATAGGGTAATGATTTCTATAGCCGAAGAATTTAGTATCCAACTAAATAGCATGTTTAGTGTCTACCCTCAATCGTTCATAAGTAGCTAAAATTTGGAGTAAAGGTTTTGTGGGTATACCTCTTGTAAGCCCTCACGAGATAAAACTCGTCCACTAAGGCCACTTAGGAGTTTAAAGGCTTGTTGCATACGCTAAGTGCAATCGCGATGCCTGTGAAAGTTTGGGGGTATTTCATAAAAACATATTTGTGTCTATATTAGTCCCGATAATGTATATTGTTAGCCCTTAATTATTGTACTAATGTTAATATTTCTTATGTTTGTAGGTGTTTTTGTGAATTAATAATTATGGAGAAATCGGACTCAAAAGTGTTAAAGGCACCCTAAAAGGGTTAAAGGCACCCAACTCAACTGATAAAGACATCCATGACATGTTATAAAGGCACCCACCTTCTCAAGTTCAAAATTAAAATTTGGAGAGAAAGCAATTTCTCTCGTCTGCGTGATTTGGTTTAAGAAAATATTGGAAAGATTAAGGCATTGATATTCTCTTACCTTAAGTAAAGGAATTTATATATGTTGGAACTCGATTAAGACCAACCAATTCAAATAGACCAAAAAATCTCGTGTTGAAGTTAAATCATGAAGGGAAAAGTATTCTCGGTTTTAAAACAGGTAAAAGAGAAATCTCGAGAAATATGGTTATAACTCCTACGTGATTCATATGATTTGGTGTCTATACCATTTGGGATTGCTAGATCTATAAACAGGATAAAGAATCAACAAGGTAAAAAAACGAGGGAAAGAAAATCATGCTTGAGTTTGTTTCGAGAAAGAAAATTCCTGAGAAGATCTGTGAATTAAAAGAAATATATTTTTGGAAGATTTGAGAGCTGGTTATTGTTTACTGTAAATAAGAGAAGCTAGATCGAGAGTAGTGGGGGGCTGGCCTCTGGCAGATCAAAATAAATTAAAGAAAAAAAAACAGTTAGGGTTCTTCATGGCAAGTGAAGGAGGACTAAGAAGAAGAAGAAGAAGAAGGCGCCCCAGAATTGTCATAATTTATTGTGGCTTCTTCCTTTAAACTCAAAAGCTTTCGCAACAGTTTTCGCTACAGTAGCAGCAACAATTTGTGGTCCTTTATATACTAAGGATTTTTCCGGAGGAGGATCTTTCGACGGATCTAGTGCGTCAGTCTTTACTTACATGAATATACCGATAGAACCGAAGATCTAAGGGGGGCAGGCACCAGTCGAAGAGGCTAAAGAATCTCTTTACTGACTACGCCCGAAGTCAGTCGTTTATTCAATATACCCTTTTAATCTTTCTGCGACTCGGTTGGTTAATCTTTCTTGTATTTTTCTTCTTATCAAGCACTTCTGAGTCATGTACCTACCTTTTGAGAGTGTTTTGGACATGATGAGTTAAACCCCATCACTGGGACAATGGAGGAAGCCATATTTCATAATTGTGGTAACTAAATTAATTCTTTTATGACTTTTTGCACTTATTCTAAATGATTTATGATTTTCACTAATTAGTTATGATTTTGTTTGATGGTGTGTGCTTAGACTTGGAGCTTTTGATGCTCCATGCTTATAGTTTGTATCTAATGTTTTAAAAATCTACCTTTGGAAAAGAAATAGAGTCAACAATATGAGATAAAATTGTTAGGAAATAATATATACATCATTTGATTATGGTTATTGTGGAATCTTGAATCCCAATTTCTTGTAATATTATTACCATTTTTTGTAAATATTTGCTAGTTTTAGTATTAAAATTTAAGTCCAAAATCAGTCTTCACAAGTCTGAGTAACGAACTTTCTTACCACTTGTCTATAACCACATTAGTAACCTTCTGGTTTCTCCATGCAAACCTTTTCATCCATACTCCCATTAATAAAATCAGTTTCCACATCCATTTGGTGTCATTATAAGCCAAAATGAGTCACCAAAGCCATGATAATTTTTAGAAGAGTCTTCAGTCCTTTTAAAAGTCGAGTCTGACTCATTCTCATAGATTCAAACCTTATTTCATATTTCTGGGAAGTAAGATTGTCCTAAAATCTTCTTCCTTTCGGGATTCATAACTTGCATGAGGACAACATGTCGTTATAATATGGTTGAATGATGCATGTGGTAAGTACAACAAATTAATCAATATATTTCCCACTAATTAACTGGTAATAAAACGGTAGTAAGGATCGTTCCCACAGGGAGTTGTGTAATTGAGATGTTATTTAGATTAGCAAAACTAAAATAAAGTAAAAGACAAAGAAGGATTTTGAGAGTTAATTAACTAAAAAGATAAAAATAATAAGAAGAAAGAGATGATTAGGGAGTCATATCGTTGCTACCAAACATTAACTCAAGTAGTATACTTATCTATCTTTCGTTAGAATCAATTATCACCAACCGTAAAATAACATGTACACTTTGATATCCCCAAAACTCTTTATATCACCGGATAACAAGTACACTTAGACACCAGATTCTGTCTAACTGAGCCACCTTCATGTTTTCTTACAAGATGTAACTCAATCGAACGCTTTAAGGTTTGTGAATCTAGGTTTGATCACATCAGTTAAACTCAGTACGCTCGATTCACTTACTGGTGTTATCTTCATATACGATTGCTTCACAGAATCCGTTTGCAATGTATCACGTTTTCAACTTGTGTAGGAGGTGCTCGACAAATTACGGATCGATAAACTCTCTAATAACATTAGAATGATCAATAGATCCATTTGTATACTTGAACAATCTACAAATCAATCATAAACCCTAGATATAGTGAAAACAAGCGATAATTATTGAAACTTCAATTAAACTTGCATTACTAGTAAAGCTTCACGCTTGGAATATTGAATTCATCTGTAATCAATAAAATCTAGCTACTCATTATACAAGAAAGAAGAAGAAATGACATGGTTTCCCCCTAAAAGGGTAAACCCTAGAATATGGAATAAATATCTCTTCTCTATGAAAAACCTAGGTCCAGATAAATGTGTAGAAGTATGTGTATCTTGATAGGTGTCTAACACTTTGTATCTAACACTTATTCCTTTGCAACACTTCCCTTCGTGCACAGTCTAACACTTTGTAGCTCCTTTTGGATAATTCACCTAATAAAAGCATAAACTACAAAAAAAACGTAAAATACAAAAATCTAGCAAATACTAGCATGAAATTGACACTCTAAAGATGTAAAATATGCACTTATAAAATTCCCCCACACTTAGATTTTGCTAGTCCTCGATCAAACTAAACTAAACTAATCATAAACTATACTAAAATACAACTCCTTTTCGTTGAGGATACGGTTACACTTAGCATGTGTAACAAGCCTTTAAACCCCTAGGTTCCCCTAGTAGACGAGTTATAGTCTCGTGAGGGTTTACAAGAGGTATACCCACAAAACCTACATTCCAACTTGAAAGTCACAAGCATCCAAAAATCTATGAGGACATAAAGTTTCTGCATACTAATAATAAGAAGATAGAAATGCCAAAGAATATTCTCATGCTTAACTCATGAGTTAGGAGAAAACCACCATATGAAAGAATTCAGGTTCGAGAGCGATCGAATGTTTCGAATTCTGCCTCATCTGTAGGGTTTTATGAACTTGCATTCAAAAGACGCATTTTATGGTTCTCATGTGTGCAGGCAGGAGTAAAGATAGAAATCCTACACACATTAAATGGTGAGAAGGAAAAGTAACCTTTTGAATTATATTTTGAAAAACTGTCACGTGGGAAGAAAAGAAAATTTTTTTTCTTTCTGGTGATCTCTAAGAAAGGAAATCAGTTATTATGTGAGGATGGGAGCGCTTACTTACCTTCTCACCAGATCGTCAATCAACACCACTCTCACAGCATCCAATAGAAACGTCTTCGGTCTTCAACTGTTGATGATGAACTCTTGAAATTCATAGAACTTTGAAAAATATAACTCTTATCTATATTCCTTATTGTTTGAAACCTTTTTATAGATTTCTTCTTCCTCACGGCCTTATTGAATGAATACAAAAGAAATATACACTAAAGAAATATAAAATATTATTTTATTATTATTATTTTTTATTTTTTAATTATTTTTTTTTACTTTTTATATGCTAAAATTGAAACACAAACTAACAAATAAAACCAATGTGGCCATGGGAGAAGGATTTTACCACTTGATTCTTCACAACTTGTATTGTCTCCGTCTCATAAACTTCATAAAATTCACATCTTTTGATTTTCTTTGCTCTTGTACATAAGTCTTCAACATGTATATATAATTCTACTCATTGTATTATTGCTTTACTTGAATATGAAATTTGCACTTTCTTGTACCGTTGCTTATAAACCTTGAACATCTTCAACTTTCCTTCAAATTTGTAATACTCCGCTTGTTGATGATGGTGTGTTTCTATTGACCTGTTGTTATCGAGAGAATAGTGCCAACTGCAAACAAGACTACAAGATAGAGTTAGCAATTCTGATGGCACCCTCGTGATTGAAGAAATAACACTCAAGAGATCTAAAATTAGTAATGAAATTGGTGCGAAGTTAGGTAGCTTATCATTCTACCCGGAATTAGCGTAAGATGAAACACTCTAAATGAACAATTTAGGCAAGTACAAAGAATTGAAGGTTTGGTGCCTCACTCAGGGTATTGAATTATCATCTTCTCTAATACTATATTCTCTACCGGCGGTTTAAGTCCCTTTTTGTCAGCTTTAGCCTCTCAACAACTAAGCAACCCGAATGTAGTTCTCTAATACTTCTAAGGTCAGTTATTTCTGTAAGAAATCCGTATGTAACTTAGCTAAAAGTATACTAAGTGACTCTAAATTCTTTAAAAGTTAGAGGTTTTCATGCAAATATGTACAAAAAGTTTAAAAATTCTACCTACAAAAGCAAATACTAAAATCTATATGCTTAACCACTCCCCCACACTTAAACTTTACATTGTCCTCAATGTAAATTGACTCCTCCAATGTAAAATAAAGATGGAAAATTCCTAATATGATATGCAAAACTAAGAAAAATCAAAAGATAAAGATAGAAATACAAAACCAATGGGTTGCCTCCCATGCAGCATTTAGTTTAACGTTCTCAGCCTGACCTTCTGGTTAGCGCCCGTACACCAACAATCTGAAAATATGGGGATCCACCCAGATAATTATTTGTATTTCTAATAACAACTTCATAAAAATATTAGCATAAGATGTAAGTAGTGAAATTGTTATTTGCTGGAAGTTTCCCCCAGACTTAGTCTTTTCTACATTTGGAAGTGTATAATGAACATAGAATTTGGAAACTTCTTTGGGTTCTTCTCGGTGAAACTGCATAGTGTCAAAATCAAATACATCTAGTGGTAGATAGTTAAAATAAAAATAATTCTTAAGGTATTTTGTAACATATTATTTTAGGGTGAAAACAAATGTACTGCAAAGTGGTACTTTCGAGTAGGTTCGAGAGATCAAGCTAAAACATGACGAGCCTAAACCAAGAAATGGTCATTCACGTCCTTCTTAGATTACAAAGTTGGAAAGGATTAGGGGAGGTCTCAGGGGAGGGAAGCAAAGAAGGTTAAGAAATATTAGTATTGTGTGAAGAAGAATGGATTCTCCTTAGAGGAATCGCTAATTCTGTAAGTTTTAATTTTTTCAGACTGATTGTGTGGTTGTCTTGTTCTGTCTTTATGTCTTTTTCGAATAGATGAGAATCATGTATTTATAGTTTGAAAAGGACACATTGGTTTCTCGTAAGTCGTGGAAGTTAGGAAGAGATGGAGAAGTGATGATTGTAGTGGGGTGGTGCCCGGAAAGTAGGGAAGACCTGTCTGACCACTACTCCTCATCCTCTCAACTGCTCTATAATCGCCCGCTCCTTATTACCTTCTTGTTCATAGGGGTTGTGTTACCACCCACGATGTCGTATACCGCCAGACCAATACCCCAATGAGAATCCCCCCATGTTGTATTTGATATCTCGTGGAAATAGTGGAGTCATAAGCCACTATGGTTTTGATTAAGTCAAGTCAAATAGCTTGCTAAGACAATGAGGCAAGTCGTGCGACTCACTGAATTGATAATCAGACTGATTAGTGTCAAGCCTGGGAAGTTTAGTGGTCATGTACTTTCTTTAAAGTAACACGACATATTTAATGGCTAAGTATTAGCTCAGAAGTGACTTAACGTAAGTTTGAGAGGCATTCGAGGCCAAATATCGTAGAGGACTTCTTGAGCAAGAAGACCTATTAGAAAATTATATAAGATTTGGTATTTGACTAATATTGGAAAGAAAGGCGTATTTATGAGGGAAGTAGCTAGAAAGGCTAGCACTTCCGCCAAACTCAAGGAAGTACTTGCTCCGAAGTCAAGAAAGTATTTTCTCTAAAGTCAAGGAGGGACTTTTTCTAAAGTCAAGGAAGCTAGGTAAGTCAAGAAAGCTAGTGCCAAGATGCTAGTTAGCTGAGACGCTTGCTCGATGACGCATAGGATAAAGGACACCCTTGATCGAGGACGCATAGGATCAGGGACGCCCTTGCTCGAGGACGCTTAGGATTCAAGATGTTGAGGAAGCCAAGACGTTGAGGAAGCCAAGGGACGCCAAGGATGCGAAGACGCATAGGAAGCGAGACGCCGAGGAAACCCAGAGTGCTGAGGAGGCTAGGACCCATAGGATGCCAAGACGCGTAGGATTATTCAGGGGCGCCAAGGATGCAAGGGCGCCAAGGAAGATAGGGATGTGAAGGATCTAAAGCTGGGGACATCGTGGCCTTGGAGGCACATAAGAAACTAGAGACGTCGCGGCCTTCGAGGCGCATAAGAAACTAGAGACGCCGCGGTCTTGGAGGCACATAATACTTATCTAGGGACGTGCTTGAAGGATAGGGGCTCCATGAAAGAGGCCATGGACGCGGATGGAGCAGGGACACGCTGGAGCCAAGGGCACCAAAGAGGAGGCACCAAACCGAATTCTAAATAATTATCGTTGTTCATAGTCGATATTCCTAGGAATATTTGTAGTCTGAACAAAACCTCTCTTTTATTTCTTTTATTTATTATCCGCTGCATCAGTTGGTATCAGAGCAAAGTTTGATTCTAGGGTTAATAAGATGTTACTAAGACGAGTATTCATGGTTAGTAAATTGTCACCAAGACGAGATCCGAGAAGATGTGAATATCTGATCAAATCAAAGAAGGAGATTCTGGAAGTGATAGAATGCTATTTGAAGAAGTCACTAAAATCTCGGTCTAAACCATGCTCGCTTATAGAAGAAAATAATAGTGCAGATAACGACTTTGAAGACTTGTTTTGTCGTCATGACAATGATGCAAAAAATTAAGTTATTGTTGAGAGATATACAACTCCGATCTTTGATAAATATCCCGATAATGAGGAGGATATGAAATTTTCTTCTCAAAAAGGCGAAGAACATCCTGTTTCTGACAAAGAAAAATAGTCCCAAGAAGTTTCACATGATTTAATGGAGTTTCATGGTGAGTCATCTAATCCTAATAAACTTATTGATTTAGAAATTCTTGATAGTGATGAGTTGTCTTTGCCCGAGAGTAAGCTAGTTGTTGATTATTGTGATACACAAATGGTATCTCATATCTACTCTAACAAGAGAGAATTTTTTGAATCAACTTATGAAGATCCGTTTTAGGCTTCCATCATACCTCATGCTTCTATACGGTACATAAATTATTTTTCTACAACATGAATTCATGTGTATGAAGATTTTCATCGAGTTACACATGCAGAACATGGTACCGGCAAGATTTGAGGACGAATCTTCTCCAACACCTGTAGAATGATGGAGGGAGATTTATGGAAAATAAATCTATTATTTTATTATTATTATTATTATTTATATTTTATTAATGTTATTCTTAGTAGAAAAATAATTAATTTTCGGATTTATTATTTAGGGTAATTTTAGAAGTGTCTAGAAGTTTATTTTAAGAGTTTTAATAAGTTAGAAAAGTTGCCTAAAGGTATTAGATACCTTGGGAAACAAGTTTATAGGTTTTTGATAAGTTTAGGGTTTGTTTAGTAGGAGTTATCTATATAAGGAGCTCCAAAAACGAAAATTAGGGGGAGTTTTTTGATTAATTAAAATTATTTCATTTTCATTAAACTTGTTGAGTTTATTGATTTTGATTTTTATTCATAATTGGCTTTACCTTGAAGTCTGAATACTAATCTCATATCTATAGTCGTTATTCATAGTGAATTAACGAAGTCTAGATAACCCCGTAGATTTTAGGATATCTCTTTGAAGATCAACTAATTTCTATCGATTTCTACCCATTATACCGGTTAATTTTCAATAATTCTATTCTGTTGCGATTATTATCATCTTTACACGCTTTCGATCTGTATCAATTAGCCTAGCTGAGAGGTTCAATGCGTCTTTTATGGCATTTCTTCTTAGTTGTGGCGCATCTAAGAGGAGTGGTGCATTATTTATGGTTTCTATTTAAGCAAAGTGCTAAAGTAGCATATTTGTGCTCAGAAGAGCAATTTGAGGAGCATTCGTTGCGAATGAAGCATTAAGCTATAATATATTTCAGGGTTTAAGCATTAGCTACTCTCGAGTTTAATGGATGTTGCTAGAACATCAATGCGCATTCGAGGCAAGTTCAAGGAATTCAGCCATGGAATTTTATGTGATTTGAGACTAGTTCGATATGGCTTGAATATTATGAGTATCAATGAGGCTAGAAGGCCAGTTTAGAATGTTTGTAGTTATTCAGAGAAGACTCAAATTGCTCTACACTAGTGGGAAACCCATCTAGGAGCTTGAGACTTATTGTGTAGAGATTATAGACTACATTTAGCATGGAATGCATGTAGCCTTTTGTAGAGATTGTATCCTCCATTCGTTTGCGGAATCTAAGGAGGAATACAATATTTTGTGTTTTGAGGTGAAGTCAGAAGTATGCGCACAAGTATGTGCGGATATTTTTATGTTCCTGGAACTAGGCAAAAAGACGTTTTTATAATTTTAACTCTTGTCAAAAACTCACCATCTACACATATATACTCAATCCTAAGTGATCTAGCTTCTTAAAAATCGGAACAACCTTTTTGGGAACTATTTCGATCAGGGGAGGATCAAAAGATATAGAGGTATGCAAAGGATTAGACAAACCTTTCATGATCTCTTGTATTACGGGATCCTCATCATTCTTAAAGAACTCCAATGAATTATTTACCTTATATATATCGTGGTCCTCTATCAAACTCTTTAAAACCCATTCTTCGTCATTTTCTTCTTCAACTGAAACCTCAACATCATTATAATCCTTGACAAGCTCAATTGGGTCTTCCACGAAATTAATCAATTTGGTCTCATTCTCAATCACCATCTTTTCAACAATCTCGTCATCAGAATCGGCCTTTCCTAGGAAGTCTAGTTCATCGGTGCAAATCCTAAGATCTTGGTTTGATTTCGTTACACCATTGATAACAATAAATATGTCATATCCAGTCTCCTCCTTTTGAATAGCCGAATGATCGTTATTATGATCTGGAGTTGGAATACCTCTATCATCATTACAAGAACTTTCCAAAGGTTGTTCATCTTTGTAATCGTCATCAGAATTTTCCTCAACCTCATAATCTTCATTATCCCAACGGCGTTGGAATTCCATCTGTATGGCCCTATTAATCTCCTGAAGAGTTTCCTCTGATGCTCCATCTTCTTCCAATTGATCGTGTTTTTTAGAGAGTTTTCAGATGTTAACACTACTATTACTCACAATAGAATCTCTAGAAAACATCTCTTCCCTTTGAATGGGAGAACACTCAAAAATAAGATCAATAGGAGTGGGTCTGGATATGCTATCATAAGTTTTTAGTTCCAAACTCTCTGGCATCTGCACATTACTAGAAAACAATTGATTAGAAGTATAACTATCCTCCAATCCATGTGGTTGTTCACTTACATACTCGTTGTAAGGTTGTTGGTATGTATGAGAATAACCATAAGATTTCGTAGAATATTGAACATATACCATTATTATATGAGTGATCTTGTGCACCACACATGTTATTTTCGTAAAGAAACATGACGACTCACAAGAAAAATGTAAATCTACTAAAACCTAAAAAAAAAGTGATACTTACAACCTATTTTTAGAATCTACCTTCCGCTTTAGACGAGTGGCTAACACCTTTAACTAATTGTTAGCACCACAAAAACCTGAAGAACACTAACAAAAACGTGAAAATATTCTAAACTACTAAAACAAGCTAAAAAAAATAACAAATCAGTTAACTACTACTCCCCGACGGTGGCGCCAAAATTTGATGTGTGTCGTAAGTGCAACAAATTAATCAATATATTTCCCACTAATAACTGGTAATATAGCAGTAGCAAGGATCGTTCCCACAGAGAGCTGTGTAATTGAGATGTTATTTAGATTAGCAAAACTAAAATAAAGTAAAAGACAAAGGGGGATTTTGAGAGTTAATTAACTAAAAAGAAAAAAATAATAAGAAGAAAGAGATGATTAGGGATTCATTCTCCGTTACCAAACATTAACTCAAGTAGTATACTTATCTATCTTTCGTCAGAATCAATTATCACCAACCGTAGAATAACAGGTACACTTTGTTATCCCCAAAACTCCTTATATCACCGGATAACATGTATGCTTAGTCACCGGATTCTATCAAACTGAGTCACCTTGAGGTTCGCTTACAAGATGCAACTCAATTGAATGCTTTAAGGTTTGTGAATTTAGGTTTGATCCCAACAATTAAACTTAGTATGCTCGGTTCACTTACTAGTGTTATCTTCACACACGATTGATTCACAGAATCCCTCTGTAAAGCCTCAGGTTTTCTACTTGTGTAGAAGGTGCTCGAAAATTACGGATCGCTCAACTCTCTAATATCATTAGAATGATCGATAGATTAATCCATTTGTACACTTGAACAATCTAGAAATCAATCATAAACCCTAGATGTCGTGAAAAAAAATGATAATTGTTAAAATTTCAAATAAACTTGTATTACTAATAAAGCTTCACGCTTGGAACATTGACTTCATTTGTAATCAATAAAATCTAGATACTCATGATACAAGAAAGAAGAAGAAATAGCATGGTTTCCCTCTAAAGGGGTAAACCCTAGAATATGGAATAAATCTCTCTTTTTTATGTAAAACCTAGGTCTAGATATGTATGTATAAGTATGTGCATCTCTCCCTCTCTCCAAAAGTATTAGATCTTAAATAAATATCCCGAGTTGTAGAGGTGTCGGTGCTCAAATCCCGGTCATACTAGGTTTTGGAAACTCAAAAAAATCATAAAACCCCGTCAAAAATACCTAGCTCTCGTATATGCCTCGATGGCCTGACCCTCAGAGAATTCTGATTTTCTCGATACCCTCCGAGAAAATTATTTCTTTATGGATTTTCTTTTCTCGATGGCTTGACCCTCCGAGAATATTGTCTTTTTCGATGGCTTGACCCTCCGAGAAAAGTCTGAACTTGTTTTTCTTATAACTTCTTCATATGAAGTCAGAATGATCTCATTCTTTTGTCGTTGGCTTCGTTTCTTCATTCTTTACAATATGGTGATGATAAATCCTGAATTTGGGAGAATTGCACTTGGTCTTTGGTCCTTATTCATTTGCAACACTTCTCTTCGTGCACAATCTAACACTTTGTAGCTCATTTTTGGATGATTCATCTAATAAAAGCATAAACTACAAAACAAACATAATATACGATAATTCACGATAAATCTAGCAAATATAGCATGAAATTGACACTATAAACGTGTAAAATATCCACTTATCATTGAACCCCTAATAGTTCAAACCTTGTACAAATATATTGTGTTAAGTACTTTTTTTAGATCTTGACATAGACGAAGATAGCAAGGGCCTAGTGGGGACCTTGAGGTATATAGATATGGTTATTTATTGGTTATCAGCAACTGTGGGGACAAACAGGTGAGGAAAAGTTACAAAATTAGAAAAAATATTGAGCATGAGTATTTTATAGAGAGGTTAATTATGATCATGTAATTACATTTAATAATTTGACTAGAGGGTTATTTTTGTAAAGAAAGATATGTGATACATGTAAACTGTTTGATAAAATGATTGGACGAGGATTTCACCTGGATGGAGTGGTGTGTCGTGTTGTGTTGTACAGTGTATTTTTTATAATTATTTAAAAAATGGTCTTCGTAATTCTGATAGGTTATTTGAAGCGGTCAGGCTCTTCAATAGCATATCTAGTTAAGGAGTTTATACGAATTCATTGTTGGAATCTTGCAACAATGAACAACAACGTTAGATGTATCAAATATTGATAAAGTACCAAAGAAAATAACTCTATCACAAACAACTTGACGACGACAAAATCACAGGTTTAACAAGTTGTCCTTAACACATTAGTTCGTGGGTATACTTAAGAATGAGTAATGCCAAACTCTAACAACGAAGATGTGTCCATGATAATATTGCCCGATATAGCTTGTATTAGCACAACACAAGATACCCGCTCTCTGAACTTAGCAACATGGATTAGAAGAGAAAGAATAAATCTAGTGCGCAAAAAAAAGCGAGGAGATGGTGAAAAGAAGACGGGATAGTAACCGCTTCTGGGATGATCTTTCAACTGCGAAAACATATTTTATTTATAGGAAAAAAGAAACCTCCAGGGTTTCGGATTTCTTGTAGAACAAGTTTTAGGTTTTCTTGGAAAACAAATAAGGATAGACTCGAAAAGGAATACTCCCATAATTAAAACACTAGATAAAATATTTTCTAAACATCCAAAAATGTTTTTAATAAACATAGATCTTGGTTAACGTTTCACTAACATATTAGCATAAGCCTACAAGCCCACTATTATGGGCATGTGTCATTTGCCCGCCCACCCATATAGCTATAGATAAGAGTATAGTTATATAGTGGAGTTCCTATTTAGTTTTACCCAATGTAGGACTAAACGTTACCTCTTTCATTCGCTCATATGAAATGAGTAAGTATCCTTAGACCCTGGGGTCATTAGATCAAATCACACTAAGACCATAAAACAACTTATCAAAAAATCATTTTCTCCAACATTCATATACCTATAATTCTCTAATTCAAACATGTTACAACTTAATAAGTATTTTTACGTGTTTCCGACCCAAAATACAATTTAAAAAAGACGAACAAAACAACTTTAGGTTATGAATTTCAGATAACCAGAAAGGAAAGTAGAAGAAAAAGATATACGCCAAAACTAACCGTTAGACGAAAAAGATAAGTGATGAGCACATTTATACATATTTACTGTCTTATTTATATTTATTAGTATTCAAACCTATGCTAATTTAGCTGGTTATGTGTTTTTATAGATTGTAAACATGAAACCCAAAGTTATACATAATAATTGGATGTATTGGAATTTAATAATGGTGTCGTATAATAGCATGGATTACTAACAAAGGAAAAAAATCCAATGACATGGTTATAATGACATTATCTTGATATTTTGGTATCAGTTTTCTTACAAAACCCAAACGGAATTGAATTTGAAGCTAATTCTGTGGTGACATGTCCTTAATGACATTTTCTGGTGGTGCTGCTGCATTATTATCAAGTATGTTTTGAAAGAAGACGAACTATTTCGACAAATAAAACTGATATTGATCGCTATGATATCAATTTAGGCATATTACTTCTTTTCCATGGAAGCATCTGACATATGAAATCAACGATTAAGATTCAAAAGATCAAGAAACAAAATGGTTTGGAACCATTATCAGGATGTCACTCTCTTCAACGGAATGTAAAATATTAGCATGATTATTTCGCTTCTTTGAGTTTTAAAATTTATAAACTTAGTACTAATTATTTTTTTCTTTTGTTTTCTAATATAATTAATCATGATGTAATCAAAAAATTTCAGTAATGAAATTATGAAGCATTGCTTTTTCCATTAAAAAAATCAGTAGTTGAAGACAGAGAAAAGTGAATTTGGTAAAATACGTTAGGGAATGAGTTTTGAAGAATTAAGAAAAATGAA
Organism: Papaver californicum; assembly: GCA_023531435.1. Taxonomy (NCBI): domain Eukaryota; kingdom Viridiplantae; phylum Streptophyta; class Magnoliopsida; order Ranunculales; family Papaveraceae; genus Papaver; species Papaver californicum. The sequence goes on along the minus strand of JAJJMC010012039.1, from coordinate 99,793 downwards.
TAAATTCTTCTTCTCGAATAGTTTTTTCCCTTTCTTATGATCCACAACAGTAAAACAATTTATGACACTAGCATGTGCATTGCACGGGAATAACAGACCATGTTTAACTATGAAAAGGAAATTCAAATATAGAAACAAGTCTTATTACACTAGCCCGTGCATTGTAGGTAGGGTTGTTCATGGTAATGGGTTTCCACGGAAACCGGGCAAAACCGAACCGAATAGGGCAAAACCGAACCGAACTGTTTGTTAATGGAACGGTTTTGGAAAAAAAAGCTAAAAACCGGTAGTCACGGTTTCGGTTTTGGTTTGACAAAAAACCGAACCGTTATGCCATGGAAAACCGAGTAATTAAGACCGTTGATATAGCTTTTGATAGATTTAATCTACACCCTACATTACTCTTCATATATATAAGCTTTCTTCTCTAACCTAATTCATTTCTCTTCCACTTTTCTAAACAGAACCCTAGCCTTCTTCCTCCGCCTCCACGCTCCACCTCCACAGCAGTTCCAACTGAAACCAGAAGAGCCAAGGTGTTAATGGAATCGAATCAACTTGTGCTTTTGGTTTTTCCCCTTCTCCTCCTTCTTCTTCAACCATAACTTCTTCAACCATAGATGAAAGAAGAGGTGTTAATCGAATCGAATCAACCATAGCAGGTAATAATTAATCTTGTCTTTAGTTTTTCTGAATGAATATTCTGCAAGATTTCTTTACAAACTTTTTGTGATGTGGGTTTGTTTTGCATGTCTTAGATTTCTAGTATCAACTTCATCTCTGGGATTTAATTTTGAAAATTAGGGTTTTATAAATCAATAAAATTTGGGGATTTTTTAAAAATAAGGATTAGTTAGGTTTATTTAGATACTACTATGAACTGGGTTAAGGTTAACTGAAAAGGGTTATTAACTGAAATCTGATATACCTTTCACCTAATATACTGCATTTGATAGTCCTGCTTATAGTCGGGTGCAAAATTGATACTTTTTGTTTGGCATGAAATTGCAGCTGTCTCAGCGAACTATGGCGGGATCTTTGCTGAAGTACCTTTCGAAGTTGCAGGTAAACTACTAACTCCTCATAGCTGTGATACAATAAGATAAGTTTGCTTTCTCGCCCGCGCGTGGAGCAGGTAATAAACCTGTTAGCATCTAACCTAGCTCTGTATCACAAGTAAAAAATCTACGTGTACATGTAATGAAACAAAATATGAATGTTTTAATAGCAAGGATTCATCAATTGCATCAGATGCTTATAACCGTACAGTTAGGATGCATGTGCATGTTCCCTATTTGCATAGTTCTGTCTTGAGAATTGTTGGTAATTTTGAGCTAAAACTTTTCTATGTTTCACAATATTCTGTACTATTATTTCCTCGAGCTATAATCTCATGAGATTTGTATTGTTGAAGCCTTGAAGGTGTCATGGATTTATGTGCTACGAGTTCATATTATTACACATTGGAGATTGCTACTCGTATCTTGCCAAACATTGTTGTATTTAGTATTTACTATTCCTCTGTATCACAAGTAAAAAATCTACACATACATGTGATGAAATGTATTATGAATGTTTTAATAGAAAGGATTCATCAACTGCATCAGATGCTTATAACCATACAATTAGGATGCATGTGGAGGTTCCCTATTTGCATAGTTCTGTCTTGAGTACTGTTGGTAATTTTGTGTAAGGACTTTTATATGTTTCACAATAATCTATACTATTATTTCCTCAAGCTATAATCTCATGAAATTTGTATTTTTTGAAGGTGTCATGGCTTTATCTTCAAAATTGTTCACAATTAACTGGGTTAAAATTGAAGATAGCAACAACATAGTCCAGATGTAACATACGAAAGCATGTAAATGACCCCTTCTGTACATATATTTAGTAATTACTGATTCATTTTCACTTTATAACGGTTCAGTGGTTTATTTGGAAGACACTACTTTGTATTTGATCTTGGAATTTGTATTTTCAGCTTTTTTGTTGTTTTTTTTGTTGTTTTTTTTTATTTGTATTGTCAGTTTTAGAAAACTGACAAAAATCAAAGAAAAAACCGAAACCGAACGAAAAAAACCGAAACCGAGAGAAAATCGAGTAAAACCGAACCGGTGTTCGGTTTTAATTTGGCCAAAAACCGAACCGAAACCGGCCATGAACAGCCCTAATTGCAGGGCCTAACAAACCTTGTTCAAAAAAGAAGCTCAAAGATAGAAATAAGATAACCGGATTTAGATTGGTAATTGTAAGCTATAAATATATGTTATACAGAAATTGTAAAGTCTCATCTGAAAATTTGCAAGCAATCTCTCTCCTCAAAAACCCTTGATTCATTCCGTTCTTCAATCACAAACCCATTCTTTATTCTCTAGCTAGAATTGTTTGTTTGCTGCGAACGATCAATGGCTACTGCTATTTCTTTGTATGTTCAACAGAAGAGAAAAATCAACCATGAAGATTACGGATTTAAAGAAGCATCGAAAGTGAAGAAAACCAGAATAAGGTACACACCATCTCTTATACCACCATTGGTTAGTTTCAATATTAAAGATTTGAGTTATAACAACCAAGAATCGAACCAACGGCAGCTAGTATTCTCCGCACCAACACCGGTCACTTTCTTATCAAGACCATAAGCAATACTAGCTGCCGTTGGTTCATTGATGACTCGCAGTATATTGAGGCCAGCAATTTTACCAGCAACCTTGGTAGCTTGACGCTTAGAATCATTAAAGTAAGCAGGGACGGTAATAACAGTGTTCTTGACGATTGCACCTAGATAAGCTTCAGCAGTTTCTCGCATCCTAGTGAGAATCATGGCTGAGATTTCCTCAGCTTAAAACTGTAATCCTTGCCCATGTAACTGACTTGAATCATGGGTTTCTTGTCTAGGCCAGCAATGACTTTGAAGGGCCATAGTACGATATCACTCTGAATAAAGCTATCACTGATTTTCCTACCAATTAAGCGTTTCACATCTAAAAAACAGAAAACAAAAGAAATGATCTTGAGATGATAAGTCTAAGAGCCATGAGCTCGTGATATTAATATTTTCACGCAACAACAAAAATATCTAGCAATGGAATGAACAAAAAACATTAAAATTCATAAGAATTCACTACACAATATCATGAACACGTACACATTACCAATCTAGAAAACTTGATCACGTAGACTCGAAAAGAACTAAAAGAACACATCGATGACCATGAAGGGGGTGTGCCTTATAGCTGATTACTCTCCTGACAAAATGGCGATTCCCATTGGCAGCCAACCACACTAAGAGAGGTGTATAATCAGACTTGGATGAGTAACATTACACACCCAGTTCATAATGACTAGTCAAGGGTGCTACAAGACCTGGATTCCTCCATACTCGACACCTTTAGCAACAAAAATCAAGAAACATGAATTTTATTTTATTTTTGAATTCAAGGTGCTTAGAAAGCACAAAAGAAAACAGAAATAAGAGAAGAAAGATGTACAAAATAGTGGAACACAGGTGCTAGGAAACTAACAAAGCCTTTCCAACCACACTATACAAACTGGATTAAGCAGTACCCTAGTCAACTAATAATACATACCCAGCTAGACAGCACCAGAAAAAAAAATCACAGTATTACTAACTTTTCTTAGCTGGTGTTCTTTTACCAAGCCCTAAATTCAAGTCACTAACTTCCCCCGTTCCACTTAATCCTTGAGAATTTCTTTTCGGTTTTAGCTCTCTTTTTCCCCCTCAACAATGCTACCAAATATATTCTTCCATCCATTCTGTTTTCAATTGTTTATGACTCCAAATAACGCAATAAATTTCGTAAGAGCTTCAAACTTCTGTTCACTTAACTTTTCTGAAAGGTTTCTCAAGTCAAGTCACTTGTGTTTTATAACCATGGCGTGTATCCAAGATAATCCAAGTAATCCACCCTACCAACCCCTGATGGTCAAAAGAATCAACTCTTTATGATCACGAAACCAACCCTAAAAGCATCCATGGTCACGAAACTAAC
>JAJJMC010012039.1:32819-94362 GCA_023531435.1 Papaver californicum | reverse complement strand
GACGTCCCATGAGTTAGTGGTTAGTGCTCTTAGTGTTAGGAGGACGTTCCATGAGTTAGTAAGCAGTGAGCGTACTTAGTGGTTAGTAAATGGTTAGTGGTCTTAGTGGTTAGTAAGTGCTCTTAGTTAGTGGTTAGTGGTCTTAGTGGTCAGTAAGTGAGCGTTGGTAAGTTAGGACGTTTAGTTAGTAGTGAGGGTTAGTAACTGCTTAGTAAGCAATGAGCGTTTAGTGTTTATAGGAGTGACCGTTAGTAATACGTTCATTTAAAGGAACGTTTCATATATGGGCGTTCTTATAAAGCAGCGTTTGTGATTTCGGCGTTCGATTAGGAGGACGTATGTGAGTAAACGTCTACATACGACAACGCTCAATTTACATACGTTCTCCTATGACTACGCTTTGATAGAAGACGCTACCTTGTGTGGACGTTAACCATACGTTTGATTAAGGAAGCGTACGAGCATGCAAACGCTCATTTATAAGTGCGTCTGATTCCAGAATATGAAACGCTCACATAAATGTGCGTCCAACAACATACGTCCCACTAGAGAAACGTCCGTGTCACCTAACGTTCTTCTACAACAGCGTTTTATAACAGACGTCTAATTAAAATGACGTGCGATCATATTTACTCACAAAACCGTTGTGGAAAAAATGAAAAACGACCAAATTTTTTTACTCTTTGGTATTTGGTATACTCGTACCGTTGCAGTTGCCCTTAGGCCATTCTCAAAAGACTAAGAAAATAGAAGGAAACAGGGTACCGTTATTTAAGATAAAAATTACCTAATTACTATTCATTTTCCACAAAAAACTAGAGTGTTATTGACCTTTCAAAGATGTAAAATTGAATAGTTCAAGTAGTGAGCTATCAGCTATATTTGAGTATACTATACATATTTTCAGTCAATAATCCAAATTGCACCTCCAACTTGTTTCTTAGTTAAACTATTATTCTGCTAATTCCTCAACTATATTTTATGCCCAGTTTTCCATCTCTTTTGATATTTCTTTTCTCTTTGCGGATTGCAGATTCTGAACTTTGATTTAGTTTCGTACTGACTATGGATCAGTGTTAGACTGAATTTACAGAATGAAGAGGCATGCGTATAGGTTATAAATATTTGATAACACATCTAAAACTTCAATTATCGTTGCCTGATTGCCTTGTTATCGTTGTGAGACATTTATCAAATTCCTATCATATAACAATATGAATATCCTATGACTAAATAAATCTTGTCGTACTGTCTTCGTGTGCTGTGTTGTGCCGTTATCGACTTGGTAAAGTGAATGTCCGCCCAATTACAGTACCTAAGTCCTAATAGTAAAGTAACTCAAGTCGAATGTTTTTACACCCTAACTTCTACAAAAGAATATAAGTATGCCCATGATCTTTCAAAATTTCGCCATTATTGCTAATGACCCATTACAAAAACATACTGCATTTAATACGAATGCAAGCAAAGTCAATTAAAGAAGCGTTACTGAAATAAGCTACACAGCAAAAACTGGAAATTTCAGAGGTTTTCAGAACATACCAGACTAGGAATTGAGATACACCTTTCTTTATTGAAGTACTTGGTCAGTTAATTCTTGTCTTATGTCCCCATCAGATTCGGATCAGTTACCATTCTTTGATGACAGCTTGAATAACCCAGGTTAAGAACTTATTTTTCAGAGTGCATCTACACACTTTGACCCATTTCTTCTGCTGTATGCATGATGACTCAATCGAGTTAAAATGTATATCACCAGGTGGATTTGCATCTTTAGGCAGAATGGAAAGTACTATTGCAACAATAAGAAACTCAAGGGGAAGTGCCTCCACATCAAAGCAGATCAAATCAGAACATAAATATGAGATGTTTAACACTGGGTTTAGCCGAAACAAATTTAGCTTCTCTTTCAGTCTTATTAACAAACATGTTATATTCACATTCAATAAACTTCTCCCAATTTTCTATTCCTTTTCCAACCAATACAACACCCCATAAAAGATGTCTATGAATGAGTGAATGACAACTTATGTCCTGTAAATACAGAATCTGCATTTTGTATGTGACTCAATATTAGTGGACAGGAACACCTTAGTTCACAGATATTATTTAAGCTACCAACCAATACTGCAATTAACTATTTAAGGTTAATTTGCCATATAGCCAACCTATGTTACAAAACTAAGAAGATGCTAAATGTGGGCTCTGTCCGTTAAAACTAGTGTCACCTAAGCAAGATGTTAGTACAAAATCTCCAAATTTCACTACTATTTCTTCCAACTAACAGCATTGCCGTTTGTAATTGCGTCAAGACTTATGTCAGCACCTACAGTGGCAGCAGTTACTAGTTGTACAATAGCAAACCATGACCATAAAAAAGATACTTCTACAGAAAGCAAAATGGGATGCATTTCGAAATCGTCTCCCAGTCCTAAAAATATGGAAAGAACAAGGAATTAAGCAATGAAAGCAGAGTAAAGAATAAGATAGAGTAGCTAACTAACACCATGGAGTAAGCCCCTTCTATTATCGGGCAGAATCGATTCGTAACAATGAATTAAAGAAGAGTACCTTCTAGTGTTAGGGTCACGATACTACAGTACTGAAAACAAATGAGTTGCTACACGATCAGTCAAGACCCAGTACGAAAAAACCATATGGGTCATAACAAAGAAGACTGTATCTCTTCCACTAGAAAATCCGGTAAAGCTTCAGTACTGGAAGCAACTGTAAGACATACTCTATTCTATAAGTCCCCACAACAAATTACTAGCCAAACTAAAAAAAAAAACACATCTCTACAATGGATTCCAAAGACACTTAAAACCTTTTAATCCACCACTATAAGCAAGCCCCTCAAGTAGGACTGCGTCGCAGTTTTCTTAACCAAGGATTTAATTTATACACCAATAGTAGGACTACAAATATATAATTGCAGATAACAATACCAACTTCACCAATTCTACAAAGCCTACTGATAACAGTTCCACATGCAACCTCACTAGGTCGACTCCCAACTTTCAGGTCATGTGCATTACAAATGTTCCCTCCATTTAATCAAACAAGGGAATGTCATATATCACGATGACACGATCATAACCTCTCTTCAAAATCTCACGAAAAAAACAATACCCATAATCAATTTGACTTATTTCACAACAGAATTGATTAAAATGGTATAGGTAACAATACTGGGTTTGATTCCTATCAGTTTCATCCTCTGATACAAAATGAAAACAGAGGAATAACATCTTATTTTGTAAATTGAAGTTAATAGCTGACTGAATGTTTGAATAGAGAGATTAACCATGGAAGAGATCATACCTGCAGTAGAAGAACCCCAGCTCTCAGATACCCTTTGTTTCTCTTACCATAGCCTAAGATATAGCTTCATTTGAGAGTCAAATGCTACTGTTGCCTTTTTACCTGACTTCACTACCCTTCCATCTTAACCCACCCTGTCTCAATGACAAAAAATGTGGGACAAACAAGATCTAGGTCCACAAAAGAGTAGAAGAGACAAACAAGATCTTTTAAAAGAGTGGAAGAGACGTCCAGTGATTGATATTGGTCAATCGTGTATGTTCTCTGTTAGATGTTCTCTATTAAATGATAAGGGTATTAGATAATAAGGGTTTTAAACTTGTATTTGAATCTGAGAAAGTTATTGTCACTAAGAGTAAGGATTATGTAGGAAAGGACTATAAGACTGCGGGTCTTTACAAACTTAATGTAACCTCTATTGAAATGAATAAATTTGGTTATTCTGCTTATGTTTGTGTGTCATTGAATGTTTGGCATGGTAGACTTGGTCATGTAAACTATAACTCAATGAATAAACTGGCTAGCATAGGCTGTATTCCCAAATTTACATTGGAAAATGAACATAAATGTGAAATATGTGTTGAATCAAAATATGCTAAGAAATCTTATAGAAAAAATATTCAGAAAAATTATAAACCCTTAGAATTAATTCACTCAAACCTAGTTGACATGAAATCAGTCCAAACTAGAGGTGGTAAGAAATGGTTTGTCACCTTCATAGATGACTGTACGAGGTACTGTCACATATATTTACTTAAAGGAAAGGATGATGCCTTAGAAGCCTTTAAAATATATAAACTAGAAGTTGAAAACCAAATGAATGCTACCATTAAAACTGTTAGGTCTGGCCGTGGTGGTGAGTATGTAATCCCTATAGGAGACTTTTGCATAGAACATGGCATCATACATGAAGTAACCCCTCCTTATTCACCACAATCTAATGGTGTGGTTGAACGGAAAAAACGAACCCTTAAGGAGATGATGAATGCCATGTTAATTAGTTCAGGACTACGTGCAAACTTGTGGGGGGAGGCCGTCCTCTCAGCTTGCCATGTCTTGAACAGAGTACCCTTTAAAAGATCAGACAAAACTCCATATGAGTTATGGAAAGGTAGACAACCTTCTTATGCATACTTTAAAGTGTGGGGGTGTTTGGCTAAGGTGTCCATTCCTCCACCTAAGAGAACCAAGATAGGACCCAAAACTGTTGATTGTGTCTTCATAGGGTATCCTGAACATATTACTGCATATAGATTTATGGTTGTAAGTTCTGAAATTTCTGAAATTGGTGTGAATACTATTATGAAATCTAGGGATGTTGTGTTTTTTGAAAATGTTTTTCCTTTGAACTCTGAATCTCGCATGATATGTGTTAATCCCCTAGACGTTCCTTCCACTAGTCAGACATCACCTTTAGAGGAAGATAAATTTGAGCCTAGAAGAGGTAAAAGACTTAGAACTGAAAAATCTTTTGGGCCAGACTTCATAACATGCCTAGCTGAGACTGATCCACAAACTTATATAGAAGCCATGACTTCTTCTGAAGCTCCGTGGTGGAAAGAATCTGCCATTAGTGAAATGGATTCCATTATACAAAATGATACTTGGGAGATTGTAGATTTACCTCTAGGGTGTAAACCCATAGGTTGTAAATGGATCTTCAAAAGGAAACGTAAAGTAGATGGAACTGTGGAAAAATACAAAGCTAGACTAGTAGCTAAAGGCTATAAAAAAATAAAAGGTGTATATTTTTTTGATACTTATTCACCTGTTTACGAGAATTACTTCCATTAGGATGTTAATTGCTATTGCTGCCATTCATAACTTAGATATACATCAAATGGATGTAAAAACAACTTTTCTAAATGGTGGATTAGATGAAGAAATTTATATGGACCAACCTGAGGGCTTTGTAGTGAAAGGTTGTGAAAACAAAGTTTGTAAACTGAAAAAATCTTTGTATGGTTTGAAACAAGCACCTAAACAATGGCATGCAAATTTGATCATGTCATGATTTCTAGTGGTTTTAAAATAAATGAATCTGACAAGTGTGTTTATGCTAAACTTGTGAATGATGCATGTGTGATTGTATGCTTGTATGTTGATGATATGCTTATACTTGGTACAAACATGGATGTAATTATTTCCACTAAGAGCATGCTAAATGAGAACTTTGACATGAAAGACTTAGGCCCCGCTGATGTAATATTAGGGATGAAGATTAGAAGAAATTCTAATGGATATAGTCTTAGTCAATCTCATTATGTTGAATTTGTGCTTAGAAAATATAACCAGTTTGATTGTAAACCTGCTTATACTCCTTATGATCCTTGTTGTAGACTCAAAAAGAATAAGCGTAATGGAGTTTCACAACTTGAATATTCACGTGTTATAGGAAGTCTGATGTATTTGATGAATTGTACTAGACCAGACATTGCTTATGCTGTGAGTAGGTTGAGTAGGTATACATGTAATCTAGGACAGAAGCATTGGGATGCACTTATTAGAGTGTTAAGGTACTTAAGGTACACTTTAAACTTTTGTTTAAATTATGAGAGATACCATGCGGTCCTTGAAGGATTTTGTGACGCAAACTGGAGTCTAACTCTACGAGTGGATATGTTTTCACTCTAGCGTGCGGGTCTGTATCTTGGAAGAGTTCCAAAAAGACATGTATAGCTCGATCCACTATGGAATCGGAGTTTATTGCATTAGATAAAGCAGGAGAGGAAGCCGTTTGACTAAGATGCTTTTTAGAAGACATTCCTCTTTGGCATAGGCATGTGCCAGCTATATCTATACATTGTGATAGTCAAGCTGCAATAGCTAATGTTAAAAACAGGAACTATAATGGGAAGTCTATACACATTCGTAGAAGACACAATTCTCTAAAACAACTAATCTCAACTAGCGTTATTTCTGTTGACTTTGTGAGGTCTAAGGAAAATATCGCGGACCCTCTGACGAAAGGTTTGTCCAAGGAGATAGTTAGTAATGCATCGAGGGGGATAGGGCTTAAGCTCATCAATTAAACTTGCCATGAAGGATACTCAACCTTGCTGGCTGGAGATCCCAAGATCAAGGTTTCGAATGAGATAATTAATTTATGGTGGGTTAAAGGAAACACTATCAGAGAATTTCATTCTCTGTCCCTTCCCTATGGTGTAGACGTGATAGTGTGAATGCATGTGAGGATGACTTTTTATCAAGTCTTAATGAGTTCAATAGTTTCAATTTAAGATTGAAGTGGGGTGTAGCAGTAAACACTCTTGATAGAACTCACCTATATGAATGAGGAAGGGCCGCTTCCTATGAGAATTGAGCTGATTCTCTAGAGCATTCTGAGAAACGGGATACGTCCAAAGCCAAAATGGAGACAACGGCACGAACTTAACAGCACCTAGAGAGATATCACGCGTGGAAGTTATTGATGAACTACACCAAACGATGGCAGTTCAAGACATCGCGTTCACTGTCCTTCAAGTAGTTCCGGTAATTTCTCACTAAGCAAAGGTTCAATACCTTATGGACACCTATTGCCTAAGAGGTATTTCTCGCTTTCTGATTTCTGATTTTTATCGGGTTTTCATTCATGTGGGGGATTGTTTGAGAAAAATAAACTTTAAAATGAATTTTAGTCTTTGTGGGAATGGACCTTTATGACCTAGATGTCACTAAGGGTGAATAGCTCATTTTTCACTATTGTGAATGAAGAACCTTTAGTCCCACATTGGAGAGACTAGAGATGAGTTCTCTCCTTATTACCATAAAAATTGCAACTAAGGGAGGCCCTTAGGGTTTAGAAGCTTTTGTGGTTTGGGGAGGACTAAGGCAATGTGCTAGTTGGTGCACACATGCTTTTCACACATGTGCGGTGCTTCGCACCGAAGCACGCACGCTTGCGGCTTGCATAGCTTGCGAGCTTGCGTGCTTGCGACTGTGGGTGCGGGTGCGGGTGTGACCGTGGCTGCTGCTGCGGGTCTGAGTGTGTTTTGCGGGCGTAGCTGAGGCTGCGGACCAACCAAGACTTACGTTTTTTGAAACTGTTTTTTGACTAATTCAAATCTTGTTTAAATTGTGGGGGCGTATGACCCGACGAGTCTTTAGGAGAGAATTATTCTTAACCGTTTTATATCCGTTTTAACCATTATCTCCATGATTAATGCGTGGAATTTATTTTCAAACTTAATGCCCGTGATTATTGCCACATTCTCTTCTTCTTCTACCTATAAAAAGAAAACGAATTTCTCCATTAAAATTCACTCCAGAAGCAGCTACTATCCTGTCTTCTTTTCCCCTCTTCTTGCTTTGTTTTGCGCATTGCTTGTTTATTTCCCTTCCACTTCTATCTTGTTGTTAAGTTGTTGAGGGTGATTAGTATTGTGCTTATACTAATCATAATGGGCAGTTCTATCCTGGACACATCTCCTTTGTTGAGGTATAACATCTCTCATTCTTGAGGAGTACCCGAGGACTATTATGTTAAGGACAATTTGCTGAACAGGTGGCTCTGTCCATTGTATGTGCATCATCAAAGATTTCCTAACCTTAACAAATTTTTTATGTTTAGTATTTTCCATTATTGTAGAACCAACACTAAGTGCCATGGTATAAGTCGCAGAGTTTCTCAAATCCAATGCAGATAAACAACAAGGTAATGATAGATAAGTAACCAAGTTTTTTGTTTAATGCAAAATATAATCTATTATGAACTACCCCAATACTTCAAACTACAAAACATACACAGTAGGTTCATAACAATCAAGTTACTATGTTGCCTGCCGAATTTTAAATTTCTATGAGATGAAATAGCACATAACAATATTAAAAAAATAATAATAGCAATGAAATCAAAAAAAATTACTTAGTTGTGTGGATTGCGGCATTTTGTTTTAAAATTAACAATACCTTTTTATACTGCCAATGCCTATTTTCCGGCACCTCTTTCAAACTACAACAATATCATAAATACTGGGTAAATTGTTTTTTGGAAAACAGTCAACAAAAAGAATAATGAGAACACTAGTTTAAATGGAAGCATCAGAAATAAGATTACCGTTAAAAAACTCAATTGAATGGAACTATAAAATTCTAAATCATTTACCTAACATGCAAATGGAAGCTCGGATTGTTCAGCAACCACAGCACTTGTACCACCAATTTTTTACCCTCGTCGAATTAACAAGGGGAAATGCACTTTTAGTCCCCACTTTATTGGTAAATTTAACAATCTGGAAACGATACTAAAACAAAACATATTTACACTAATTGTAGAAAAATTCGTATGATATCTAATGCTCCACATGGAAGAACACAAGCTAATCAACACGTTTCCATTTTTTCTATTTTGAATTTGGTTTTCTCTTTGGTTTTGTGGGTGTTGATTGAAAGAATAGGATAACAAACAAACAAAACTCCACTGAGTGTAATTAAATTTTCTGAAAACCTGAGAAATTAGGTAAGCTTACCTCATATAATTTTGATTTTATTTATTCTTCACTCTTACTTGCACATAATAAAATCAATTCCTTCCTTTCTCTTTCGCTGGTTTTCTGATTTCAGATGCCAGGAAAAGATAGAATGCGAGATGTCGTTGGAGATGGACTGTTAACACGGGTTGGGTCAGTTTTACTTCGGAGGGTATGTCAGTCGGTTTAAGGGTCACAAAAATGTCACGTGATACACGTATACTGTTTAAGTATTTAACCGCCGAACGGACACCGCAAAAATAAGAAAATTACGCAGAGGACCGAGTACATAGTAGCATCTGGGATGCTTGGATCAGAGTTAATTAAGACAGTAGAGGTATTCTCCCGAAGGAAGTTCGAATTACAAAAGAGACATGCCAACCAGTAGATATTGTTGAGTCACGTATCAAGTTATCACGTGAGATCCGAGAAGGGGAAAGAGGAAATTTGAAGCAACAAAAAGTCGTGTGACTTAGTCACGTATTCAAGATATTAAGTGTACTTCTCTACCTTAAGACCTGTTACAGTATATGACCGTCGGATCATCTCTAAGATCCAGGTGTCATCAAAGTGAATTACAGTAGTTGAATTGGACGGTTTTTAGATAATCATTCGAAAATTATCTTTCTACAACAATTTTGTGACCTTGTAATATCTCCTCCGTAGTCACTGAAACCGAATATCGTTTAAATTCAAGACGTCAAGTTGAAAGTTGGCAGTTGGCTGTTATTTTTCCGATTTTAATGGTGCCCTCGATCTGCTTACCATTAGTCACTATCACAAGGGTCGGGAGGGAGGTTAGTAATATGGTTTTACCGTCTTAGGTTCCAAAGAAACAAAAATATTGACAACTGTGTGACAGACTCTTATTGCCCAGCTCACACTATAATTGCATCATGCATATTTAACCCCGGTAATTAAGTTATGGAGTGTCTTTCTGGATTATACATTTATACTCTACTTATGAAGATTCATCTCACTATTTCACAGTAACTTATTGTCATTGCCTAGATCGAAAATGAGAATAAATAAATAAATAAAAAATAATCAAGAGTATAAAATGAGAAGAAATTCAACCTTATGGCATTCACTTGATCAACTATTGTATTTATTTATTTATTTATTTATTTTATTTATTTATTTTTATAAAAAAATAGGTCCATTATCTAAATATTCCTAAAAATAAGGTTCCATAGGACAAATAGACACTATGAAAGATTGCTATGATAAAACTCGTTGCATTATGATTTAAAATAAGATAGGAAAATTATACTAGTGTTTTAGGATAAACACAGATAAAAGTTTGAAGGGTAAATCATAATACGAAAGATTATAACCGTACAAAGCTAACCTAAACCAAAAAATGGTCGTTCAAGTCTTGCTTTTATCACAGAGGAGAAGAAGGTTTTTAGGGAGGGAAGCAGAGAAAGATAAGATCAGATTGTGGTGAACTTTTGTTGCAGAATATAAGTGTTTGTTGTTGAGTTCGTATGTAAGGCAAAATTATTTATGATAGTCTGATGTGGTTTTGATAAACTTAATTTTTTTTTTTTTAAATAGATAACGTAATCTAATTATAGTGTTGAACTCACAATTATAATCTCGTAAGAAGTGGAGAAGTGTAGAACGTGGTTGAACTCGTGCTTATAATTGTATGGAAGACTCTAGAAACCGTAACGCCCATCCCTTCATCCAGTAACGTTAACACACATGTTTAGTTATACCACACATGTTTAAAACCGCCAAACCAACACCCTAACGAGTATCTCTTGTGACATATTTGATGTCTCGTAGAAAAATAATAAAGTTACGGACTGCTACTATTTTAGTTAAGTCATTCGTGACTTGCTGAGGCCAGACGCTAAGCTCTGTATAGACGGACTAGTGATGAAAATAACAATAAGTCTATAAGTGGATCATATTTTGGTAAGTCTAAGGGTAGACTGTATCTTTATGATTTGAGCGTTGAGCGCTTATGATGCCAGTCGCGGGCATACTCGGTGATACAAATCGCCAATGTTAATGTTTTAAGTGATTCTCAGTTGAGAGTCTCACTTGTCGAGACACCTGTGACTTAGAGCATTAAAAAAATAGCTCAGACTTGACACATACATGAGTAAGATGAGAGAATTGACGTTGCACCATGAGCAATATGGACTAGCTAATACTAGCGTTAGGCAAGGAGTGCTAGCACTAGACTAGCATCTCAAGTATGGATAGTGTTGGCATAAGGCCAGCACTGTGATTTTAGTGGCGCTAGCACTAGGCTAGCACCAAGGCATATGATGGCGCTGGCATTCGGCCAGCGATGTGATGGTAGATGTGATAGCACTAGTCTAGAGTCGAGGTTTTGATTGGCGCTGACACTAGGTCAGCACCGTATTAAGTTGATATAAAGGGGTTAACACCGGATTAGCGCCATAGCATAGGATGGCGCTGGGCTTATCGCAGCGCCGTAAAATTTTAAGTTGGAGCTGGATGTGCCAGCGCCATGTGTGTAATAGCTTGGCATTGGTCTTATCCTAGCGCTGTGAAGTCAAACTATCTTTTTTAGCACCACGAGAGGATGATTGGGCATTCTTTTTTCGTATTTGATGTTTCTTGTTTTTGATGACATGAACTCTTGATTGCCATTTTCACTCAGATAATTTAAAAGATGAATATACACTTGTTTCTCAACTAAAGAGAATTCATAGAGTTCTGCTAAGAATAACCATAAATTAGCTCATTGATTAGATCGAAAAATATGTAATCAGTAATCTGACTTTAAGTATTGAAGGTTCATGTCGATACCGTGAGTATGGTAATAAATATGTATTATTCAAGTGAGAACTTGAACCTTAATATGTGTATAAAACAATTTCAAGAAATTTAGTCGTGGAATCACTTCGGCTTGATACGGTTTAATGTTGCTTTGGATAACCATCCAGGAGCATATATATATTCAAGGATAACACAAAAGCTTATTCTAATATTATATTTTGTATAGTCAAAGAGTTTGAGAAGAATTACAACAAGCACCAGTGAATCTTCTAAAAATTCCAATTAGCGAAGGAAATTTAATACAGAAAATAATGAATATATATATTATATATACATACAATATCGAAAGTTCAGTTAGGAAACTTTAATAATGTACATATCCAGAGGGAGGCTACAAGAGTACTTATAACTATCAACAGATTATGCATTCTCAATTCCCATGCGAAATACAAAATAGAAATACAAACTTTATATTTCTGATCTGTATCAGAAATATATATAGAGATTTTTATACTTCTGCTATAAGGCAAAAGTGATTTTATAATTTTCTCCCTAATCAAAAATCCAACATGTACAACTAGCACCCATTCCATATATTAAAAAAAAAATCTAGCACAACCACCACCATTACCAATATTTTCAACCGCAACAAATTAGCACAACAGTATTGACACCACCACCTTCAATAATACAAAAAATACAACAAACACCACCATCACCTTCAATATGAAAATAAATAAATATCTAAATATGCAGGATGGAACTAGATACATCATGAGAAAAACATGTATATTTTTCAGAATATACAGGATAAAACTATATACATCTTGATGTTCTTTTTTTCCCAGATGAAATTGGTTTAAACTAAGAATATGCAGGTTTAAACTATCTAGGTTTAATCTATAACATACATGGTTTCATCCATGTCTAAACTACTAATAATGTACTGTACGATTTAAATTCTTATCAGATAGACTATCTAAGGAGCTAATCAATTATCTTCTCATTATACCATGACAACCTACAAAAATGTTTCACCACCGCCAACACCACAAAAACCTAAACCAATTTATTAATTTTAAAATAAATTGGTTAATCGTCTCCATTATCGCCCCAACTAATGAAGGCAACACAAACTCAACAACTTCATGCTTAAAAAAATAAAATGACAAAACAAACAATTGTGTACAATCAGATACATTGGGTTTTAACGCAAACAAAGATTTCATGGAAGTACTCTCTTCCAACATATCACAATCACCACCTTGAAAACTTAATACAAAGTGAATAAAAAGAACCTACATAGACATAGTAATAACAATAACATGTCTAAACTCTAAACCACGGTTTTAATGTCTAAACTCTAAACCACCATTTGTCTATTTTAGGTATACGTTTTTAATACTGCAAAATGCAAGGACAACATCTTTTCGTTTCTTAATAGTCTAATGATCTAGGTACCTTATATTTGAATCATATACTAACCAATACTCTTTGTTCCTTTTCGCCAAAATCTATTTCTCCTCGATCCTGTAAAAGCACAACCCATAAAAGATGGGAATGATATTAACAATAGTCATGGGTTTTCGTTGGATTTCTTTATCTTGATCAAGAATTCTACTGAAAAATAAGGTAATTAATCAAGAATTCAATCGAATAAATAATTTTAATGTGGGTTTTTTATCGTCATTAACAGATAAAACTTGTGAATAAATAAAATTTGAAAAACTTGGCTAGTGTTAATCTTTGTCTCTCTTAATTGCCAAAATGAATTGGAATTTCAGAGATATCGAAGGGGATGATTTTATTTCAAGGTTCTAGTTAAGAAGAAAAATAGTGCATTTATTAATTGCAGTGGTGGAGCCAGGACTGCACATGGCACGGTTCGGCTCGGTTATTGAGCCAACCAGAACCGAAACCGAAAACCTCGGTTTTCAAGATTTTAAAACCGAGCATTACCATTAACAGGTTCGGTTCAATACGGTTTCATACCGACTCGGTTCGGTTATAAATCTGTCGGTTATGGTAAACCTATAATACACATCCAACTTAATTTTTAAATAAACCTCACAGAAAGAAATTAAGCAAAAACCTAAAATCAAACTCACTGCAAAAACATATCAAATCAAATCTCATGCTAAGTTATACATATCTTTTTCATACACATAATCAACATGAAAAAAGATAATAATAATCTGACCTCTCAAATCTTCTAAATCTAACATCTCAACATACTTCATATCAATATGATAAGATTAATCAATAAATCAAAAATCAATCCCCAATCGATCATAAGAACACAAAATCGCCCTTATATCTTTTGATCTCATGAACAGATCAATCCCAAATAAATCAAAAACTCATTTTAAAACCTTCCCCCCCCCCCCCTATGTTACAAGCTTAATCAATCAATATCTCCAACTACAGAGAGTCCATTAACATCAAACAAAACCCTATCGATTCACGAACTTGATATTAATAACCCAAATTATAAAACAAAACCCAAACCCTCACTTAGCATCATCATTTGGAGTACTTGGTTGTTCAGATCTGATTTGTTGCATGGTAATCACCTTGGGCTTTTTGTTCTAGAGAAGAAGAAGAAAAAGATATGGTAGGAAAGAAATGAATAAGATTTGAGTTGTTGCTGGTTGATTTTTTTAACTAGTGTTTTTGCTGGTCATGTTCTTGTAAAGAAGAAACGAAAAGAGGAAGAAAGGAAGAAGGAGGCGGTAGAGAAATAAATAAATAGTAGGGTTATAGATAAAAGAAAATATATATAACTAATTAATGAACAAGATTAAAGATATCTAATGACTTCTACTAATCGGTTATATACCGATGGTTTCGGTTCGGTTTAAGGGGTGAATCAAAGCTGAACCGAAATAAGTCGGTTTTTCAATCATCTGAACCGTTGATTACCATTAGATAGTCTGTTAGACTTCGGTCTATTTTCGGTTCGATTCGGTCCGGTTTCCTCGGTTCGCTGGTTTTATGTACAATTATAGGTTTCTATCAAAGGGTGAACTTGACTAAATTTTTACCTTGGCTTAAATCTAAATATTATGCTTAATTTTTATAAAATATAAAATAGATTTTCATAAAAAAAATTAGTGGGTTTTTAAAGGGAGTCTGGATAAATCATGTTCTAGTTTCACACCTAATTGACTGTACTAATATAACTCAAGGGCATTTTAGTCACCTAAATAGAAATTAGTTATACAAAAAAATAAAACTTGGATGAAATATCCCAAGGATATTAGAAAAACGTTTTCAACATCATTGGGAATTAAAAGAGTTTCTATTACTAGTCTTGTAGACCCGTAAAAGAAAATTAAGGATTAATTAAAAAAAATTAGGTGAAACCTAAGGAATATCCTTCTTCCCACGATGCTCTGCCCAACCTCAAACAGAGAGGTCTAGTAATATCATCCGTACTCGGAGATGATATAGAATATCTCTTACAGCCAGGCTAAAACTGAATTAAAATAGGTAATTTGCCCTACTCTTTCATTTTCTTGATATGGGTGTGGGAGACGAAGGGGATAGATGAATGTGCTTATCCGCTGACTTCCATTAAGAATCAGATAGTGTGATAACAAAATGGCAATCTCGTAAATGACACAAATATCCGTGGCTTAAGGGTAAATCATTCTTGAAAATTGGACCACATAGGACTTGCTTGATTTTCTTGATTTTCTTCTTTTTTACAGTTCACAGTTCACACAGGCCTTGCCTCACTCTACCTTCCCCATTTTGGTAGTTCCTTCCTTCCTCACTCCCCCCACCCTTCCCTTCGAAGAAGAAAATAAAATAAAATAAAATAACTGTTCTCTTTCTGATCCAAAACCCTAACAATTACTTTATTTCAAACCCTATTTTTCACTTCCTAATCTCACTTCCGATTCTGCTTACTGACCACAATTCTTTGTTTTAAGCCTCGTTTTTGATCCAACAGAAGAATTTTGATTGTCTAGAGATTTCTTAAAGAGAGAGATCTTTATAAGAATTGAAATAAGGGTTTCTTTATTGAGGAAATGAGGGATGTTTTCATGGTTGGCAAGGATTGTAGCAGTATGTTTACGTCCAGTCAGACAGTACGCACGTATGAACAAGGATGATGAGTTAGAGAGTGGAATTGATGATTCTTTACTTTGGTGCAGAGATCTTGATCGTCATTCACTTGGAGAATTTTCTTTTGCTGTTGTTCAAGCCAATGAAATTATAGAAGATCATAGTCAAGTTGAGATAGGAAAAAATTCTACTTTTATTGGTGTTTATGATGGTCATGGTGGTCCTGAAGCTTCTAGATTTGTTCGAGATCACCTCTTTCTTCATCTTATGAGTTAGTACTTCTTTTTCCTTAAATTCTCTGTCATTTCTAAGTATAATTCAAATTCTCCATTGATAACTCCGCAATTAAAGGTTATTAATGGTGTTGGTTATGCTCGCCTTCCTGTGATATATATACAAATACAATCTATGGTAGTCAAAGTTTGAGGACTTTGGTTGGCTGTTTAATACTTATGACTGAGAGTCTTATGTTTTCTTGACAACATCATTTTTCTTTTTCTGTTTTTTTTCCCCTAAGAATTTGGATCTGAGGTTATAGTTTCGATCTGAAGTTCAACTGAATACAATATAAAGATCTGAAAACACTTGCAAAATTATTGTTTTCTAGCTCTCAATTCATCTTATGGTGTTTCGTGTTGTTGCTGTGATAATAGTTTAGCTATTCTTGCAAAATTAGATTCTTCGCATCATTTAGATGGGCTTAATTGGGTCCTGCATGAATGATAGTTTCAGGCTTTGTGGATGAAATTCTCTATATGAGATATCATTCTCATGAAGTTTTAGAGCATTCTGAAACTTGGAATCCATAGTTGATGCTTGATAGAAATTTGAAAAACTACGTAAATGATAATCGTATCTTATTCGATAGGGCCAAAAGGTTTAGTAAAATATCTGTATCTATAAGGGCTTTATTCTGGCTCTCTAGTTTCTGTCCACGGATACTAGCTTGATGGTTTTGTACAAAGAGTTACTTGGGTGTTGCCAATTACACTTAGTTATTGGTTTGAGGATTGAGGCTTTTTACTTGCAACAGTCGGTATTTTTGTTGTTCTAAAGTCTTCTGCTGCATTCTTTTTTCTTTTATTTTATCAGGACTTGCTCGAGAAAATGGAAACATCTCTGAAGATGTTCTTGGGAATGCTTTTTCTGCAACAGAAGATGGGTTTCTTACCCTTGTGCGCAGGACATGTGGAATAAAACCTTTAATTGCTGCTGTGGGGTCTTGTTGTTTGGTGGGAGTTATTTGGAAAGGAATGCTATATATTGCAAACTTGGGTGATTCACGAGCTGTTATAGGTTCTTTAGGTAGGTCAAATAAAATAATTGCAGAGCAATTGACTAGAGATCATAATGCAAGTTTAGAGGAGGTCAGACAAGAGTTGAAGTCCCAACATCCTGATGATTCACAAATTGTAGTTTTAAAGCATGGTGTTTGGCGTGTCAAAGGCATCATTCAGGTTGGTCTTCTAAGCAATTGCTAGTATTTTTTTGTTTTTAAACCGATGTGGTGCAGACAAAATGTTACTACCAGTTAGTACCACTAATGACTATTCATACATTACAAGTGTTAGATAAATATTATATCCCTACTACGTTAAATGCTTGTACGGTTATTTAGAATATCTCCATGTTTGCTTTTCTAGGTATCTAGATCTATAGGGGACGCGTATTTGAAGAGGCCAGAGTTTTCTCTTGATCCATCATTCCCACGTTTCCGGCTCACAGAACCCCTAGGCCGACCTGTGCTGTCAGCTGTACCATCCATATATAAAAGAGCTGTACGTCCACAAGATAAATTCCTGATATTTGCATCTGATGGGCTTTGGGAGCATTTGACAAACCAGGAAGCTGCTGATATAGTGCACAAGTCCCCAAGATCGGTAAGCTTTTTCCCCCCTCCAACCTTAGTTTGACATATCTCTTTCAAGTCCAATCCTAATCTCAATTTCTCACTTTTTATACTCTCTTTTTTCCTTCTCTGGCATAGGGAATAGCAAAAAGACTCGTTCAAACAGCTCTTGTAGAGGCAGCAAGGAAAAGAGAAATGAGGTATTATGACCTTAAGAAAGTTGAGAAGGGTATTAGGCGGTTCTTCCATGATGATATTACGGTCGTTGTAATTTTCCTAGACCAAGATGTGCTCGAAAAGAGTGCAGCTTTTCCAGAAATGTCAGTACGAGGATTCATGGACTCTGTTGGACCGTCTGATTTTTCTGTTCTTGAGGGTAGCAATATGACTCCAAACTCTGCATAGTAGTACCACACTTAGTGACTGGAGTTCCTTTAAGTTTCCAGGTTCAGCTTGTCCTTTCTCTCTTCCATTGTGTATTTTTGCATCCACAATTGGTGGTTGTTTGTTTTTCTTCCGTTTTGGTTAATTTTTTTGTTTGTAAGTTGAACCTGATTCCAGTTCTCTATACCATATGAAGTCATAACATCGTCTTACCAAGCAGCAGTACATGTGTTGGTTTGTTGTATGATTATAGATGGACTATTATGAAACGGTGCAATTCAGTTTTTTATTGTATGATTGAATAAATATGGTTATTTTTAATCGAACTTCTGCTGCAATCACGACTATAGTTTAATAGTTTATACTTTTCGACTGTCATATGTCGGCTGTAGGAAACTAGTTTATACTTTTCGGCTGTCATATGTAAACTGGCCTAGTTGGGGAGAACCACCCGAGAGCAAAAGAGAGTTTGGGGTTAGAAGCTTTAAACATTAGGAGATCTCGAAAATTTAAAGTTAACTTTTCTCGTTGCAATTCGAATGTGCCGGTAATTTTTATTTTATTTTCCTGCTAATTCAGTTTTGTATAGCATCAGAGCATATCAGAGTATGTTTTTGGCTAATTTGGAAGAGTAAAGAAACCCATGTCATGAAAATTATTTTATTGAATTTAAATTGGTTAAAAGTAATCTAGAGAAGCAGCTGAACCGCATTTAAACCCAAACCACAGCAGTATTTTAATACAACTTCTAAAGAGAAATAATAATGAAAAAATTGGGTTTTAGGACCCTTCAACATCATTCATTGTACTGACATTAAAAATGAGAGGAAGGCTTGGAACCAAAATGATATATGAGGAAGAAATAGAAGTCACACGGCACAATAATATCTCAGAGGCATTAAAAACGACAATACTTTTTTCTTCTTCATCCGCATCTCTTTAGTGCACCATCTCATCAGAAGCATTTCCTGTGAACAATTGATGGACCAGATTCATCATACTCAGCCTTAGCAATCCACATCTGCACTCAACAAAACAGAGATATTAATGTTTAAACAAGTAACTCGTGTTTATGCATATTACAGCATACATGTAAAAGACTTTGTGCCGAACGGCATGCCTATTCCTGTAACTTGACTTAAAGACTAAACCACATTTGCATAACCATAATCTTAATCCATCTCGACAAAATGGAGTTCGTTAACCAACTTAACGTGGGTGGGGTGCTGGACAATGAGTGGCGCTGACCCACAAAACAAGCTGCTGAATAAAACCATACTTGTCCTAACCCCATAATGATACATAACAATTAACAATACTTACGTATTCCATATTTTGGTTAACAGTTGGCCATTCTGGATAAAGGGGTTTGGGCTCAAAAAGTTTTCTGTCTGAATTTTGGGTCTAGGTTTGAAAGGTTTATCTGGCATATAAATGTGAAAGTATAGCTAAACAAAATTAGAAATTACGCTACCTGTTGGAAGGTGCTGAGGGATGCCAAGATAGATCCTCCAATCCAGACACTGTACTTCCTCTCTGGGGGAGCAACAACCTTGATTTTCATGCTGCTTGGTGCAAGTGCAGTGATCTCCTTGCTCATCCTATCAGCAATACCAGGGAACATAGTGGAACCACCACTGAGGACAATATTTCCATACAGATCCTTCCTGATATCAACATCACACTTCATGATAGAGTTGTATGTAGTCTCGTGAATTCCAGCAGCTTCCATACCGATCATTGATGGCTGGAAAAGAACCTCAGGGCAACGGAAACGCTCAGCTCCAATGGTGATTACTTGTCCATCAGGTAACTCATAGCTCTTTTCAACAGATGAACTGGTTTTTGATGTCTCTAGCTCTTGCTCATAGTCAAGAGCAATGTAAGCAAGCTTTTCCTTCATATCTCTCACAATTTCCCGCTCGGCTGTGGTGGTGAAAGAGTAACCGCGCTCCGTCAAGATTTTCATCAATGCGTCAGTGAGATCACGACCTGCCAGGTCAAGACGCAGGATGGCATGTGGTAGGGCATAACCTTCATAGATGGGAACTGTATGGCTGACACCATCCCCGGAATCCAAGACAATACCTACACAAATCAACAGAGCGCATGCACACATCCCTATTAGCATGTATCTAATCTAACAGCAGTTCAACCAAATGATAAGTGTATATCATTATCGTTTACTTGGTGCAGTAATAACTTGTGGGATTCACATTTTAATACCCAATTTTTGCTTTTGCAAGGATCATTAAGACTTAAGCTGCTTACCAGTAGTACGACCACTGGCATATAGGGACAGAACAGCCTGGATGGCAACATACATGGCAGGAGTATTGAAGGTCTCGAACATGATTTGGGTCATCTTCTCACGATTAGCCTTTGGGTTGAGAGGTGCTTCAGTGAGGAGAACTGGGTGCTCTTCCGGGGCCACACGGAGCTCATTGTAGAAAGTGTGATGCCAGATTTTTTCCATGTCATCCCAGTTGCTCACAATACCATGCTCAATTGGGTATTTTAAAGTTAAGATACCCCTCTTTGATTGAGCTTCATCCCCAACATACGCATCTTTCTGTCCCATACCAACCATCACACCGGTGTGGCGAGGGCGACCCACGATACTAGGGAACACAGCCCTTGGAGCATCATCTCCAGCAAATCCGGCCTGATAAAAGTACAAACTCAACGTCAAAATTAAGATTTGTGAAGCAAAATGTGATCAAGTATACCCGCTTAAGTGGTTATGGTATGGCTTATCAGAATAGCTAGTGCATAAAGATAAAAGTTCTTGACGGGGAACTACTGGCTTTGTACCTTAACCATTCCTGTTCCATTATCACAGACGAGGGGCTGAATATCCTCACTGTCTGCCATCTTCTATAGCCTGCTGCAAATTAATGGAAACCCAACTTCAGAGCATAATAATAATAATTAAAAATTAAAATTAAAAATAAAATAAAAAATAATAATAATAAAACAGAGTCCCCATAACTGCAAACAACATCGATATAGTCACGTCTCTTTTTTACATCATTTTCATGAGAACAATTGGTTAGTATATAGCATGTTAAACAATGAAAGCTAGTTAAGAATTTCACCAACACCAAACTATCTTTATTTTTAACATTAATATATGTCTAACGAGGCTGGGAAGCAGGCTCAGGCGTGAATGACAGTGGCTAATGTCTGTGCACAACTCCATCGTATACACAATTATGTCAAAATTGATTATTATAATAACGTAAAAAATCAAATTTTCTTTTTTTTTTGTAAAATACCATCAGAATGAAAAAGAAAATGAAGTTCAGACACACACAACCATTTGAATATTAACATGAGATCTGGGCTACATAGGACACTAAATATAAACTATATAAACAGCAATTAATTTTTGAACCAAATGGAATTCGCAATATTTACTGTTCATGTTCCTATTTGTGGAAACAAAATTGCACAGGCAGAGCAATAACCAGCAAGTATTATTCAAAAGGGAATAAGTTCAACGTAGTTCACTGCAAAAATGAGTGTTCAATCATAAAGGATTTAGTTTAAGCTAGTAAATTATCAAAAGGAGATATAAATCATGTTCTTAGAAACCATCAGAGTGATGATGACCAGACATTGTAATTCCTAAACCGATAATCATAAAAATCAATAGATCAGGAAGAAACAAGGAAAT
This sequence comes from Papaver californicum, assembly GCA_023531435.1. Lineage (NCBI taxonomy): Eukaryota > Viridiplantae > Streptophyta > Magnoliopsida > Ranunculales > Papaveraceae > Papaver > Papaver californicum. Next base: position 72,821 of record JAJJMC010012039.1, on the reverse strand, counting down.
CCAGGAGGGAACAGAAAGGCGAATTGTAGCCATACAACCACAAAAGTAATATTCAAAGCCATATGTAGCCATACAACCACAAAAGTAATATTCAAAGCCATATGGTGGAAACGAAAAACAAGGCGTCAAAAGGAACATGATCAACAATAGATCACAGCTTATACAACACAATCACCAAAGGTAATTGATCTCCTCTTACCCTGACAAGGGTAGAAAAGCACACAATGGAATAAAAAATCAGGGTAATGATTCACAATGGACAATTAAACATGACGCATTTTATCGAAACAAAGATGATTCTCGACAAATTATAGTCACATTAAAGGTAGAAAATGCAAATGTCCCCCACAATGTGAAAAGATGGCATTCGTAAATTGAAAATTTAACACCACCAAATTTTTATTTGCTTAAAAAATCTCAAATAATCGACCACCATAAAAATTAATATCAAGAAATATATTGAAATCTAGATCCAAACACATTTCATTGATGGATCCATCTCAATAAATCAATTACGAAAGTCCAATTCTTAATAGTTCAAAACACATTCAGTTCAAATAATGTTTACAGATAAATGATGCAGAAAAAAACAACAGCCACATATTTAGAATCTAACGCAGATGAGGATATCAAAACAATCGACGACAAATGAAAAGGAATTTTACCAACGAAACCCTAGATTCTGCGTTTGTGAGTCTGTAAGCCCTCCCACTTACTATCTTTATTATCTCTTCCTTCCTGTTTTTCTTCTTCTTCTTCTTCTCTCTCTTACTTAAAGAGAGGTGGTGGTGCTCGTCCCGTTGTGTTTAAAAAGGAAATATTTTGTCCAAATGAAACTCCACCTCAAATGAAATTCGTCTTAAATAAACCACAAATTCACTTTCTTTAATCTGCACAGTTTATAGTTTATGCGGTCCAGATGTTTTAGTGGTACAGCTAGGTTTGTGTGATGACTTAGATTCACATTCTCTTTCTCTAATCCATTATGATGTCTTTACCCCTATGTCTATTGCGAAATCACAAAGTAAACCGTATATTTGCTTAAAGGGCAATCTAGGAAGAATAGCTCTCTTTCTTCACGTATGTGCTTATGTCGATAGCCAGCCAGAATAGCTAGGCAAAGAGAGAAAGAAATTACACTTTGTTTTCAAGAAATCGTTTATAAGGTTTCTTTTACTTCTTTTTCTCCTCAAGCTCATGTGAGTGTGATGTATATACACTTTCTTATCCAGAGATCGGAGGTGCTTCGAAACTCATCTCACCGAATCTCAATCCTTCTATTTTTGCTCCCAATACCCTAAAACCCCCAAATTTCTGTCCAAATGGATTAAACCAACTTTCCCCCAAATCCTATTCCAGTAACACTAAAATCATCAATTTCGTTTGAAATGCCCTTATCCCAATTCCCCACAAAAAAGAGTTCTGATCCCGGTTCTGAGGGGGTGAATGTCAAAATCTGGAGTTTGTAAACTTCAAGTCACCCAATTTTTCAATCGAATGCTCTAATCCCCCTACTCCCTAACCTCCCTGTTTTCCATCAACAATTTTTCCCCTCAGTTTTCTTCATAACCTTATGATGAACTAATTTTTTCCTATCTGCATTGTTTTGTTTGCAGGATGATCCGAGACGGTAGCATTTGCTCCAAGAATTTGTCAAAGTGTGAGAATTTCCCTTCCTTTGTAGTCTTTACCCAATGGTCCCTTCAAGCTTCTAATCTCCTTAACCCAAAAATTGCAACAAATTGTACGAGTACCTTCATCTCTGGCAACGGCTGCAGTTACCAAAAAGCAGACCATACGCAGCCGGTAAGCTCATCCATACCTTACTCTGTTATCTATTCAAGCATAGCATACAATCTATGGTCTGTGACCACCTCACCTGCCCACAAAAACAGTCCTAACCATGCTATTCAATCACAAACATCAAGTCATCGTACACTCCCCTCCACAAATTTCAATAAGTTAAAAAATCCATCGCTTCAATCCCTCACCCCCTCAACTCAAAGGAAATTTCAACATACTTCTTTCTACTTTTATCACAAAAACAGGACTAGAAGGAAAATAGACTTAATCATTTCAAATAGTCTTCTGGAAACATCAATGGGTCTTGAAGGAAAGGAAAACAATAGTATTGTTATTAAGGGAAATAAGAGGGGGAAGGACCCTCCAATGCTCAAAAAACAGCCTCAAATAATTCACAAAAAAGATACATCGGGATACACAGGAAAAGGCAATAACAAAGATGTTGATTCGGAAGATGAGGATGAAAGTGAATTAATAAAGCATGAATGGCCAAATCAGGAATGCGAAACCTCTGCAAGCTCTATCAATCCTGTACCAAAGCCTCTGGAGACCAGTGATGAAGAGAAATTCTCTTTGACAAATTCTGGAGCTGCTATTTTCTTGAATCATCCAAGCAACAGTGCAATGCAGGTAATTCCCCTTCACCCCCAAAAACCTTATTTTTACTCTTTTATCAATATTTCCAGCATCAATAGTGAAGTTATCTCTACTAGTAACTCTGCCATAAATCACCCTAGACATAAGAGCAGAAAAAGACTCAAGCTCCTAAGACATTCTAACCCTGAAAAAACACCAAATCTCTGCAATAAAATCCAAAAGATTGTTAGGAGAAAACCTCTCTCTAACCTCAGAAACTCCAAGAACAAATTCAAATATCCCATCTTGAAAGGTCCCATAACTACAAAATCGGGATCCTCTCGATTCTTCACTAGAAGCATCAGTACCAAATCAGCAGCATACTCTCAATCAGGCATCAGTCGCTCCATAGCCGTGAACCAGATCAGAGAGTAGAGTAAGTCCTGAAGCCCATCCTCTCGATTCTTCAGTAGAAGCATCAGTACCAAATCAGCAGCATACTCTCAATCCAGGCATCAGTCGCTCCACAGCCGTGAACCAGATCAGATAGTAGAGTAAGTCCTGAAGCCCAGCTACATCTTAGCATCCACCCAAGCTTCTCCGAAGGCCCAAAAAAATCAAGACACTCCCATCATCCATCGTGAGAATTGGATCAACACCCAAAATCCCACAACTCAAACCAACAAGGAAGTCAATAAGAGCCCAGCCCAGAAATATCTCATAAAAAATCTGATCACATCCACCTGGGCCATATCCAAGGAATCCAACCAAGGCCCACCATCAGCAACCCAATTCCTAAATCAACTCATTACCCCCTGGACCCACACCCAAAAATCAAAGACCGTGTTCATTCAACCCACCGTTTATGGCCTTTCCTATAGTCAGCGAAATCTAAAGGGGTACAGTTGGGAATTACTAGGACAATCGAAAATTTTCCTCAAAAAAAAGCATGAACTCGACTGCATTCATATCCATGTTAGTGTAATTAGGCCAAAAAACTGCACCAAAGTTAGTAGCTGTAGTAACTATAACGGGCCTCGAAACTGTTGGGCTTTTAAAAACCCCCATAAAGAACCCCAAATTAGAAACTACCATCTTAGACATGACCTAATATCAATAGATAATCCAAGGCCTACCACAAAACAAAAAATAGGCCTTTTCTTTTCTATAAAAAATTTCAAATGAAAATTCTTTCCTGGAACTGTCAAGGACTAGGAGGAATTAAAACAAAACAACATCTAAAAAATACTATCAGGCAGGCTAATCCGGATATCATCTTTTTATCCGAGACCAAAACTAAGGAGGAGAAATTCTTAGTCATCTAAGACCATATAGTTATCCTAACATGTGGGCTCAGTCATCTTTGGGTCTCTCAGGCGGTCTAGCCCTTATGTGGAAAGATAATCTTGAGGTCAAGATAACCTACACAGTCAGAAATTTGGTAAATCTTAAAATAAAAACTTGTCCCAATGAAGAAGATACCTACATAACCTGTCTGTATGGAGAGATCAACTATGGAGCAAAAAAAACTCAGTGGGAACATATTCTGGAAATGAGCAGAGATATCGAGTACCCATGGATTATCCTGGGAGATCTCAACATAACCCTTTCAGCGGAAGATGCTAGCAACCGAGCAGAAGATTCGGTTAATTCCTATGACCCCATCCCGGCCATCATCCAAGCTGCTGGGCTCATGGAACTGAAACATATTGGCCCGAACTTTACTTGGTCTAACAAAAGAGAAAAAGAAAACCTAATCCTTAAAAGACTAGATAGAGGTCTAGTCAATCAGCAATGGGAAGCCCAATTCCCTTCCTCCATCATTCAAAGCATGCCTTGTATAGGATCTGACCATAACCCTATTGTTTTAGAAACCGAAGTTACTCAAAAGAAATTAAAATCTTATTTTAAGTTCTACGAGTGTTGGCAAAAAGATGATTCGTGCAGGGCAAAAATAGCTGAAAGCTGGCATTCAAATGCTCAAGGCTCTGAGCCGTACATTTTTATCCAAAAGCTAAAAAATACCAAACATGCCCTCCAAAAGTGGAAAAAAGATTTTTTCGGCACAATAGAAGGAAACATTGAAAAAATAGGGGAAAATCTGCTACTTTTAAGGGATAGCACTAGAGAAAGTGACAGAGAAACTCAACAAATTCTGGAAAAAGAGCTTGATCACTGGTATGACATTCTGGAAAGTTTTTGGATCCAATCGAGAGAATACTTCATAAAAGATGCCGACAGAAACACCAAGTTGTTTCACGCCATAACAAATCATAGGAAAAAAACAAACAACATCGTAAGTCTAAAAAATAAGAATGATCAGTGGATTAAAAAAAGGGGAGATCTCGAATCGCTCCTAACCTCGCATTTTGAAGAAATCAGCTCCACCAGCCAAAACATAATAGTTCCAAATATTTTGCATCTCTTCAAACCTATCATCACCCAATAGGAAAATGCTACTCTGGTTGAGGCCCCTTCCTCTGACGAAATCAAAAGTGTGGTTAGGAGCATGAAACCTTGGAAATCCCCAGGCCCGGATGGTTTTAAGCGGGTTTTTACCAACACAATTGGGAAACAATTGGCGAGGATGTTACTAAAGCCATCAAGGCCTTCTTCAAGTCGGGATTTATCCTAAAAGAGCTCAATAATGCCTTCATCTCCCTTATACCCAAGACCAAAATTCCCCAAACTCCAGCAGACTTCAGACCCATCAGTCTCTGTAACACCATTTATAAAATCATCTCTAAAATTCTAGCAAACAGACTAAAACATATCATTAACAGAATTATTTCTCCAGCTCAATCGGCCTTTATCCCTACCAGGAACATCCATGATAATGTTATCATCGCTCAAGAAGTGGTTGATGCAATAAAAAGGAAAAAAGGAACCACTGGCAGTCTAGGGATAAAATTGGATATGAGCAAAGCTTTTGACAGGATATAATGGTCTTTCATCTTAGCCGTCATGCATAAAATGGGGTTTTCTGATAGTTGGTGTAGCCTCATAAACCAGTGCATATCCACATCCACCTATTCCATCATTCTTAATGGAGTGCCATGCAAATTTTTCAAGCCTTCCAGAGGAATAAGACAAGGGGACCCCCTTTCCCCATATATCTTCATAATCTGTATGGAGGCCCTCTGATGTGGTTTTATATAGTGGTAGAAAGAGGTTCGTTACTCGAACTTGTGAAGGTAATGATTTTAGAAAATATTAAACTTAATCTAAACTAATAAAAATCAGGAAATTAAACTAGAGAATATTTTTAGAAAATATGGAGAAAACTAGGAATCAAGATTCAGTTATTTCTAACAATCTATGTGATTAATCATGTAATTCTTTTTAACAATTTAATTCAAGTTTGCCAAAAATATGTTTCCTAAAAGAATAATTGTAAATCCTAAGCATGGGACATCAAGAGTAATTAACTAAGCATGACCCATCAAAAGAGAACACAACTATTTAATAAAAACCATTTTTTTCTAATTTAAATCCATGCAAATAATAATAAAAGAATTATAAATAATTAACTAAAAATAGACTTACCACATAAAATTGAGAGAAAAACCTCCTCCATCATCCCAGTAAATAGACTTAGCTCATGGTGAAGAAAACTTGCTCAAAAGATCTTTTCATTGCTCAAAATATTGATTACAAGGTTGAATAATAGTGCAACAGCTGAACAGACGCGTTTATAAGTGTTACAGAACAAGGTTCAGCCGTTACAAAAGGCTAAGGCAATTGAAAAGGGAAAGGAAACTCAAAACTATAGGCAACAGAACAGCAACACTTAAAAGTGTGTCTTCTTCTTCGGCTGCGACCAGTTGAAGAACACGGTCACCGGCGGCGACCGGTGCAGCAGCAGTTGGCCGGATCGTGAGTATTCCGGCCACAATTCCGGCGACTCCGAAACTTCAATTCTAAGCTATTCTCCTCGTTCTTCTTGGCTTCTATTGGTATATATAGGCTCTAGGGATCCTTGTGAGTCTTCTAAACCTAATAGAACTCTTTAAAACACATCCAACTCCTCCCAAATCCGAATCAAAGTATAACTCCCTTTTTCCGGCCAAATTCGGATTTGGGGCTATTTTTCCGGCTAAAATTGTTGTTTCTTCACGTGTTTAATCTTGTATTGGTCCCATCTATCTTTTGTATCAATTTGAGCCAAGAATATCCAAGTTTTATCACGAATCAAAGTGTGCAGTTGAATACAGTGGTTTCCGTCCCGATCCCGTGCTGAGTTGACTCGGTCAACTCGGGTTGACCGATTTGACTCGGGGTTGACCCGATTTGACCGAGTTGACTCGAGGGTACCCCTTATCCACTTCTAGTGTGCCAAATAACACTTGTCCTTGAGTGCCTTTATCACTTTTTGAGCCAATTTTCCACAAATCTTTATTCTTCAAATGTACCTACAAAAGCATAAAAACACGTAATATTTGCAAAATCGAATACTAACTTAATAGAAACTAAGGTGCAATCTAGACACTAAAATGTGTCTATCACCCTCTCCAAAATGATTGAAAACGCCAATGATATGTGCTTCCTGAGTGGAACAAAAATCTCTATATCGGCCCCCCCGGTCTCTCATCTTCTCTTCGCCGATGATTGCCTTATCTTTATCAAGGCAAATCAAATGGAAGTAAAAAACCTCCTTTCCATCTTAGAGGAATTTTGCCAAACAAGTGGCCAGTGCATTAATTTCAACAAATCGGGAATTTTTTGTAGTAAGAATATTGAAGAAGGATTTCAGAAAACAATGGGGGCATGGATGGATATGCCTAGAATGACGGAAGAGGAGAAATACCTCGGATTTCTCCTTTTCCGAAAAAGAGCTAGAACCCTAACCTTTGAATCTGTTCTGAAGAGTATGGAAAATAGACTCCAAGGATGGCAATCCAAAATGATTTCCCAAGCTGGAAGAACTACTTTGATTCAATCGGTCATAAATACTCTTCCCAATTATCAGATGGGCTGTCTCGAAGTGCCAAAAAAATCCATAAATGCTATGGACAAAATTCAAAGGAATTTCTGGATTAACGGGAATACCAACAATAAGGGTCAATCCTTAGAGGCCTGGGATTCCCTTTGTCAGCCAAAGAGTATAGGAGGTCTAGGTTTCAAGAATCTGACCTGTTTTAATGAAGCCATGCTTACCAAACTTGCCTGGAGATTAATTCACAATGAAAATGATCTCTGGGCAAGGGTTCTGAAAGCTCGGTACTTCCCAAATTCCAGCCCCCCTGATAGTCCAAAAAAACTCGAGGGACACTTGGATTTGGAGAGGTATCCTAAAAGGCATAAGCAACATCCGGGATCACCACTTCTGGTCCATTGGTGATGGTACCCAAGTCAGGATTTGGGACCATAACTGGCTTAAAAGTATGGATCCGGACGAAGTCACAGAGAGCCAAAGAAACTCTGTGCTTTCTTGGGTTAGTGAGATCATTGATCTCAAAAACCATTCCTGGAATTACCCTATCATTAGGAATCTCTTCACTAGAATCCAAATTGATGAAATTTCGACCATTCAAATCCTCCCGGAGGGTAAGGATGAAATGGGATGGAACCTCACTACCAATGGAACTTTCTCTGTTGCTTCTACCTACAAAAAATTAGTCCAAAAATATATGCCCACATCAAGATCCAATACCGTGGATCCTGGAGTATGGAAAAATATTTGACTAATCAAAACCCCATACAGAATAAACCTCCTCATTTGGAAATTGGTAAAACAAACTTTGAAAGTCAGAAGTAAAATCTTCAAACACAAAGACACTGCGGAACAACTTTGCCCAATCTGTAACAAGCATATAGAAACTAGCACCCATCTCTTTATGCACTGTGACCTAGCAAAGGAAGTCTGGCAGACCCTCTGGCCCAATGTGTACACCAATATGTTGTCTTACAACGACATTTTTGAATGGATAAAATCTTGGCATAAGCATAATATCATGTTTTCTTTCAAAAACAAAGTTTCGATTGCCTATATAGCCCAAATCCTTTGGAGAATCTGGAAACACAGGTGTGACATTATCTTTGAAAAGGTAAAACCCAACCCCACGACAGTCATCCACATCATAGCCAAATCTATAGTTCCCCCTACCTCCAATCCATCAATATCAACAATAGGAGAGTCTCAGATAATCAAAGCAATCAGCCTATCCCCAACTACAACCAAACCCAAAGTATCCTTAGACACCTCTCGTCAGGTAATGGCAATCGCCAAGTCTCCCCAACCCATCATCAGAACCCAATCACTCCTAGTACCCATGAACCAATTACAGCAGTTACCTTAACTGTCAGAGAACCAAACCAAATTGGGCGGCCAGCTCCCCATTCCCAAAACCATCCAAGCGGACCAATCCATACCAACACCAACAAAAATCAAGCCCCATCTACTACCATAACCGACCCTTTCCTACAAACTCAGCCGAAACATAAGCAATACAACTTGAAAGCCATAACTTCAGAACAGGGTTTTGTGTCAACTTGGGAATCTACAGATATTAACTATGTCATTATAAACTTTGATGGCTCCTTTTCTATATCTGAAAATACAGCAGGTTACGGAGCAGTAGCCCGTACCCCAAAGGGCACTCTCATAGCAGGCTTTTCCGGGGTAGCAAGGGTTGGAACTAGCCATCAGGCGGAAGCGATGGCAATGAGAGAAACTTTCATCTGGGCTATAGAACAGGGATGGAGACACATTTTGTTCCGGGGGGATGCAAAGACGTTCATCGACGACGTCAATGACATCACAACTTCGAGTCCCTGGTCCTGTCATGCTATACTAGTAGACTGTAAACGTCTTTTAAATTTAATTAGGTCTTGTAATCTTACCTTTATTGGAAGAGAGGAAAACATGATAGCGAACTCTATTGCAAACTATGCTCGCATAGATGGGGTGGGAAAGAAATGGAGCGATCCTTCCCCTTTCCTTACCCAATTAAATGTAGATCTTTGTAGCCCTCTTTTCAAGTAATGAAATTTCGTTTTAAGTCAAAAAAAAAAAATCGTTTATAATATTAATATGTTGAAAAAGATTCATGAAAGACTTTCACCTGGTAAGATTTAACATACCTTTAGATTCTGGTATCTTCTGTTTTATTTTGGCAAACTAGCTAAGAATAAAAATAAATCGATGATGAAACATTATTATACATTATCAAAGACATTACAATTTCATATTTGATCATCTACTAAATATGAATGACATAAAAATAAATTATAATATACTTTTTGTACATACTACGACACCTACTGGTTTGAATATTGGTTGGTTGTACACTAACTACACTATTTACGATGTATTAATATTGCATCCAATTTTTTTTTTGAGTTCTTCAAAAAACACGTAAGAACTTCTCCAACAGTAATTGTATTTGAAATACGAGGATCCCCCATCAAAATTTGATCTTCAGAAACATAATAAAGAAATACATACAGGGAAGGACCAATAACATGACCTAGATTACATCTATCTAAATTAAGAGATGTAGTGGAGAAATATTCGGGGGACACGTGTAAACATCTCAGGCGAGGGGATTATGATACTAAGATGAGAGCGAAGCACGGGAAAAGTCTTCTTGGTCTTACACGATAAAAGATATGTCTACCACATCAACCTACAGTTAGGACGCGTGGAAAGTAAAAGAAGAAATCAACGACCGAGTTTGAAAGAGGAGACAAAGCATTATATGAGCTTACAGAGCACGCATGATGTGATCAGAAGCATTTAATACACCTGACAAGAATCGACGTACACTCTTCGGGTCATGACTAAAGAAAGAACAAGAAGTCAATATCACCTCGGGTCGTATCCAGAGCAAGTTGAGATGAAGACTAGCATATCGGGAGAATCAGAGGAGATCCGGGGTGTGTCATGAAAAGATTCGAGTCATACCCTCGAACAAACTACAGCTACTCAGGTGCAAGCGTCCAATATTGAAATTTGGTTATATGATACCTTTTGTCTATGAATACTAAGGTTCAACCAAGAGAGAATGCATGTGATATTTTTTGGAGAGAAAGTTGTAACAAGTTTGAGAGAGTAATTTAAGTGTTCTTGGCGAGATTAAGTTTATTCCTTTGTAAATTCAATCTCTTTCAAATAATATCAATCATTTATACCCGTGGACGTAGGTAATCATACCGAACCATGTATATCTCTTGTGTGATTATTGTTATTATGTTCTTAGTTTTATTCTTTATCTTCTTACTAGTGAATGAATGATTAGATATGGATAGTAAGATTTTACACAACTACAAGAGAAAAACAAATAAATAAAGGCATTAAGTTCCATAGCTGCTTGCAGAATCCTTGCTTCCGGCCTCCGCCAAAACATCATATGGTACCACTTCCATGTATAAAAGTTATTCCACAAAACTTGCACTTAGATGGTGGCTACTGCTTCAATAACGGTCATTGCTTGAACCTGCGATCTCCATAAATTTGAAATTACAAAATAGTCCTTGAATTCAAACCGGGTGATTTTCTTACAGAAGCCAAGGGTTGAGTAGTCTAATACAATACAGGCAGTCCTGCAAGATGGATTTGAAACCCTTCCTTTCTTTGGGAGATTAACTTTAACACTTTTTCTGCTGGGGATAAATGGAGAGTAATAATTTGGGGAGATGGGGAAGAAAAGGAGAAAGAGATAGCCAACTCATCATTCCATTTTAATTCTTCCAACAGTCTGGAGATCATGTCGGGTTGTTCATTGACACGTGCCGCATCATTGTTCAGCACGTGATTAGGTCACACTCCCCCCATACCAGGTCCTTCGCAAGGAATCGGTCAAAATACCACATACTAATCTCTTCAAGTTGAATTCATGTTTCAAGTCTCAGCAGCCCCTACGTTATTCGGATATAAATAAACTTGTTCATCTATACTGATCAAAATCATAGAAATTTGATGAAAATGATTTTTTTTTTAACTGAGATAGAACTGTTCTTGCTTCTTTCAGAGAAAAACAACCCAAAATACGTGTGTGAACGGATAATCATCGCAATAGCTTCAATTTCCATTTTAATCTCTGACAGGAAATGCAGCGCCCCCAACAGATTTTCAGTAAAATTCCTAGCTAAGAGTAAGGAATGTCGATGGAACAAGGACAATATAATTTCTGCTGAAAGACCTATTTTTAGTAATAGAGCTACCAGTTTATAGATCTTATTCCCAGAATCTTCAAACAGAAACCCAAGATGTTTGTCAAACAATCTTCCGATTTCAAACTTTTTGAAGCCCATTTCTTCGAGGAATCCCATCATGACAAGCATTTTATTCCAACTATATGTGTTCTCATCTGATATATACCCTCTAATCCACTTGCAGCTTAAAGCCTCAAAACTGTCTTAACTTCTTAAGAAACTGAACAAAATCTTGATTAACAACAGCTGTCAAAAGTGTTGGGCATGTAACTGATGCAATAATGGTGGGCTTACTCAGATGCATTTCATCTTCATAAGCTCGAAGTTTTGCAGCCAGGACCCAATGGTCAAATCTAAATATCTCTTTCGCTTCCTTATACATCTGACCCATCTTGTCACAAGAAATCCCACAATTGCAAAGAACATGATAATTATGAAGCAATATCTCTTCATCACCGAGTAACATCAAATCGCGGCGGAATAAGTGAGGTAAACTCAGTTGATGCCAAACCTAAACTCTCAAAGAATGGTTCAAACTCATTAATAGGGAGATAACAAAGATGCTTCATCAACGATTGACTAATGTCTTCATCATTATCAACCATTGATAAAAGTGTCTGAAGAAATATAGGAAAATTCTTGCTTATATGTGCTGCATCATTATACTGCAAGTTTCCAGTGTAATGTAGGTAATCAAATAATACACCTTGTGCATCGTTGCAGGCAACCTTCGATACTCTATTGGCAGTAGAAGAACTTTGTGATTTGCTTAACAAATAAAAATGTTTACCCCCATACAAAGAAAGCCTTTTCAGCAAATTGAAGTTTTCTAAAGGCTCAACAGAACTAATTGGAGTAACATAATAAAGATGCGCATTCATAAACACTCTAACTCCTAGAGGAATGATTCTTTGGAGTATCATGACAAAGCTAAACTAGAATATGATGATATATGGCACAATTTGATAGAATTATGCAAAATTTCAATAGAATTTCTCTACAACCTAGTAGTTTATAATGTATATCACCGGCAGTTTAGCAACAAGGAATAAACAATACAATGTTGATTTTCCAACAAATCAAAAAATTTCTTCCCTCACAAATCTCTGTATAATGAAGCTAAGCTCTAAGACAATGGAAACAAGAAAGAGATGAAAAGGCACACTAGAATACATACAAGGGAATGGAATTGAGACTCAAAAAGCAAAATTTCAAATCTGGGTTTGTTTATTTTTACCTTAATTTCATGGGTTTCAGCTCTTCTATGCTTTCACAGGAGAATTATTATGCAGATATTTTACTGTCGGCTACAAGAGATGTTTTCTCAAGCTGCTTGGGTTTCTGGAGAGCCCTCTGATGAAAATGATAGTCGTTGCTCTTGCCACCACGCGAGCAAGCTGCTTTGTTCTTTCCACCAACTAGCTGCTTTGTGATCGTTGCGCTCAGACTTCATTTTATGTTGCCGATACAGCACTATTTATCATCTTCTGTTTTTTTCTAAAGGAAGATAAAAATAATATGAAAGTGCTAGGACTGGGAGGCACAAGAGATGCAAACCAAGGGGAGCTAAGCCACAGCCAAAACTACATGGTTCAAAAGCTTAAACAAAGCTTCCCAGGACTTGCCGTTACCCTCCTCCAATTAACGGCATTAAATAATAGTGGGCATTCGAGCGGAAGATGTATTTATTAAGTGGAAGGAAATGTTCTTCAAACCTCCTTGATCTCGATCGGACTTGTTATTTTTCTCTTTCTTTTGGGCAATGATTTTTCTTCCTCGTTTTCCATTCTTGTAAATATGTAGTTTGTCTTTGGTGGTTGTAATTTATGTACTGCTTGTGAATTGCATGCCTTCCATCAATATAATCTTCTTTTTTTAGAGGAAAAAAAAACTACTTACCGTGACAGTAGCAATACGAAATTCTGAAAGGATTTGTAGGGACCTAACACTCTACCACGAATCAAGATACTCCCGAACTAGTTGCACCGGCTCGCCATTCTTGCTGCGTTTTCGCACAATTTCTGCCAAGTTGGTTCGGAACTGATTTGGGCATTTCTCTGAACATGTTGTGGGTGTTACTTGATATAGGAAGGCTTATACTATGTTGATTTGTACAGCTTCTCAAATATCTTCTTCCCTAAAATTTTAGCTCACATTCACACGACACATTCATTCAAATTTCAGTTATACAATCACCACACCGTTTCACCTGAACCCACCTGAATCATATTATGGCAGCAAGAATCAAACACCTCCTGTTTCCGGCAACTCATCAGACTCTCTTTTCTTTTACGTCTCAAGTCATTCAATCCTCACCATTCTCACTTCCGTGTTCTTACAAAAACTAATGGCAGCAAACTCCATTTAAAATCTTACTCTCGCTGGTTTGTCTGTCACATGAACATTCTAATTCTTCGCAAACACTCAAACCATCTCCTATTGCTTCGAGTCTTCGACCTCGACAACCAGAACCCAAATCTTCTTACTGCAGTAACACAGCTACAATTTCTACTTCTCGGTTCACTGCCTTCACTTGAATCTGCCAGCAACAACAGCGAGCCCCATTTCCTTTCTTTCTCCTCCTCTTCATTCTCTCTCGCTGCAATTCTTGTTCTCTGCTAACTAATTAACACACAGTCAACTTATCAACCTGAACCCTCTTTTCTAACTCACCCTATTATCATCATTCAACAACGGCAACATCTTACGCTTCAGACCTCAACAAATCACTGGCAGCAACTACATCTAACGCTGCACATGGTACGATTCGGTTCGGTTATTAAACCAACTAAAATCGAAATCAAAAACTCTCGAGTATCTATCTAAAAACCAGTAATAACCATTAATACATCCAGTTTGGTTCGGTTTAGAACCGACAGGCTATGGTTAACCGAATTTATTTATTGTTTAATGTACATAGAGAAGTAATTATGCATATTCATGTCAGACTTATGACTATAACAAAGGATGTACAAATACTATAAGACATTGTTGTTATATATATAATTGTTGATCAATTTCAGACTCAGCTTCATAGGTATTGAATGGCTTCTCCTAAATATAGTCCATATTTTTATTAATCATAATTTATATTATTTATACAGGCCATGGGTTATAAGCCTAAAGGTGTCACTATCCAACTACATAAAACCCAACAAAACAAATTTGACACAAAAAACTCATTATAAACCAACTGTCCATATTACCCTTGTTTATTATTCAGCCCAACTTCATTAACTGCTCACGCCCATCACGCCCACTTAACCACGCACGCCCACCTTCCCTTGATTAACGTCATTATTTCCCTCTTAACTTCTATCATCTACTATCTCCAAAATCATACCGTTCATCGTTTCAACATCATCAGAGAAAAACACCTGAACCAACATCATCAATCATATCAAAAATCATCACATTAATCTCGCTGAAACAAAAGTCATCACTTAAATCATCATCAACAGTAGAATTTGAGTCGTAATCAACCTAAATTTCTGATTCTAAAACGATTATTGATCATCAACAGTAGAATTGAGACTTCTACTTTTAACTCATCATAATCTACTTGAAGTTTCTATTCAATTCTGTCACAGTTTAAACCTAAGAAAAATCACTGAAGATCATTAAACATGGTGAAGAAACAAGACAAGAAGATGAAGAAAAAACTCAATACACCAGTTAAGAAACAAGAATTTACGAAAGGTAAATCGAAGTTTATAGTTTCATCATATTCTGTGATTGTTTATGGTTGAAAATCAAAATGCATTTGGTTAATAAGGTTTCATCATATTCTGCATGTTTATGATTTTTAGTTTCGTGATTTTTGTTTCATCGATGTATTTGGTTAATAAGGTTTCATCTCTTTCAAAATTACAGGTTTCATAGTTAGGTTTCAGTTACATTTTTCTGAAACTAGGTTTCATTGTTTTCATCTGTTTTAACCTAAATTATTGTGTTGGAACCCAAATAGGTTTCATCCTATTCTGTGTGTGGTTGTGACCAACAATGTTGGTGGTTTTTTACTTAATTGGTATTATGATGGAACCCAAAAAGGTTTCATCCTATTCTGTGTATGTTTGTGACCAATAATGTTGGTGGTTTTTTATAAATACATGTTTGATGGAACCCAAAAAGGTTCCATCCTATTCTTTGTATGTTTGTGACCAATAATGTTGGTGGTTTTTTATAAATGCATGTTTTGATGGAACCCAAAAAGGTTTCATCCTAATCTGTGTATGTTTGTGACCAACAATGTTGGTGTTTTTTTAGAAAATACATGTTTTGATGGAACTCAAAAAGGTTTCATCCTATTCTGTGTATGCATGTGACCAACAATATTGGTGGTTTTTTACTTAATTGGTATTATGATGGAACCCAAAAAGGTTTCATCCTAATCTGTGTATGTTTGTGACCAACAATATTGGTGTTTTTTAGAAAATGCATGTTTTGATGGAACCCAAAAAGGTTTCATCCTAATTTGTGTATGTTTGTGACCAACAGTGTTGGTGTTTTTTTACTTGATGCATGTTTTGATGGAACCCAAAAAGGTTTCATCCTATTCTGTAAATGGTTGTGACTAAAAAATGTTGGTGTTTTTTTACTTAATGCATGTTTTGATAGAAACCAAAAAGGTTTCATCCTATTATGTTCTGTTTGTGCTAATGGCTTACTTATTCTGTAACAGGGAAAAAAAATATTCCAGATCCATACATGTGCTCATTACAACATTTGTGTACAGAGGCACCAAAAATAAAATCATTGATACAAACTAAAGAAAAACACATGAAGGCACTTGTTGCATGTCCATTATGGCATTTCTTACCGTTCTTCGATGGTACCCTTCAAGCAGAAAAATTAAAGAAAACGACAAGAGCAGTTCAGATGATCTTAGGGTCATTTTATAGAAGTGTCAAGGGTGATAAACCTGATTGTTTCAAATTGATGAGAGCAAGGAATATGATACTACGGACAACACCTGAACAGTTCGATGTCATCTTTGGTCTACAAATGATGAAGAATGTAGATATACACCAAGATGTTGAGCTGAAGAAAAAGGTGAACATGTTTCAAGTTGAGTATTTTAAAGGAGCTAAGAATATGAGGAAAACTGATATTGTCAGAGCTATGATGGAAACAACAGCAGATGAAACCAAAGCTGAAGACTTCGTCAAGCTATTCATACTCTATCTCTTGGTTTCGATATTTGTCTCAAACAAAGGTGGGCAGAATCTGATATCAAAATACTTGTACCAAGTATTTGAGATGAATAACGTGTGTTGGCCTGATATTTTGCATGAAAATCTAACTGAGTCTATAATTAAAGATGAAAAAGTTGATGATGTATCAGAGTCATTTACCCACTGGTAAGTTAATTTTTGTTTCTTTTGATTCATAAAATTTTTGTTTTTTATTTTTCCCGAGTTTGATTACTAATTTAAATGTTGAATTGTGTATTGTTTTTTACAGTATTGGTTTGCTGAGATAACAAACATCACTTTGAGACAAGATGGGAACGAAATGTACCCAAGGTTCGCTAAATGGAACCTTGATGAAATAAGTAAGGAAGTGGTGAATAATTTTGATGATCTCTCCAAAAAACCAGAAATTTTCTCCAAGGTAAAAGCAACAACAGTACTTGTTTGTTTATAATTTTTAATGTCTGCACCTTATTCAAGATGAAAAAGCAAAACTATGGAACCAAAAAAGGTTTCATACTTTATTTAATACCAACTTATTAATCATAAATTTTCTTGTATTCCACATATGAATGTGGGTTACCGTCAGGGATCCTTCATGTTAGAATATAATGAATAAGAAATACGATTGGTCCAACGTATAGAGGAAGAGGAAATTCAGTTTGAAGAGTACATAGATGGTGAAGGAAATTGAAGAGGAAAATGCAGATGTTGGTGGTGAAACAAATGAAGAGGATAATGAGATGGTTGGTGAAAGAAATGAAGATATTGGTTCTGAAAGAAATGAAGAGATGGTTGGTGAAAGAAATGAAGATATTGGTTGTGAAACAAATGAAGAGACTATTGGTGATAGAAATGAAGTGAGTGTTCAAACTGGAAATGAAGATACCACATACAAGGAAAAATATAAGTGGGAAAGAATTTTGATTGAAAAGCTTACAAGCGTTGGTAACAATGGGCTCTCGGAAAAAGATCAATCAATTCTCGCAAAATATGATGTTGAAGATAAGTTAGAACTAGAACCAGTGAGGAAGACTTTCGTGAGAAAGAAACGTAAGCGAGATGAAGCAGAAACAGTTTCATACACTGAACAAGATATGGAGGAATTGATAACCAATACTATAAAAATTTTGGATGCAATGGTAGAACAAGATAATGTGAATGTTGAGGTTGAAGAAGATAGAGAACAAAAGTCTGACAATGATGAGGTGATAATTTACTATACTTTGTTTTGTTTTGATTTGATTTGATTTTTGATTTAATTTGATTTACTATACTTTATTTTCTGAAATCAATAAATATTGCAGGTAATGAATATATTTGAAGAAACAGAACAACATGATGCAGTGGAACCTGAAAAAGGTTTCATCTCATGAAGAAGTTCAAGATCAACATGACGCAGTGGAACCTGAAGAGGTTTCATCTCATGAAGAAGTCCAGGAGCAGAATGATGCAGTGGAACCTGAAAAGGTTTCAGCTAATGAAGAAGCTCAAATCCAACATGATGCAGTGGAACCTAAAAAGGTTTGTAGATTCAGTGGTTGTATGTTCAACGAAGAGAGGTTTCAGTTCATGAAGGTTTCATCTCATGAAGAAGTTCAGGATCAACATGACACAGTGGAACCTGAAGAGGTTTCAGCTCATGAAGAAGTCCAGAAGCAGAATGACGCAGTGGAACCTGAAAAGGTTTCAGCTAATGAAGAAGCTCAGATCCAACATGATGCAGTGGAACCTGAAAAGGTTTCATTTCATGAAGATGTTCAGGAGCAACATGACGCAGTGGAACCTGAAAAGGTTTCAACTCATGAAGTTCAGACTGAAGAGATTTCGGAGTTAACTCCGAACACAATTGAAGATTTGGAGGTGGCTGAGAAGGTAGAATCTGAAATCAAAGCGAAGCAAGCCAAGGACAATATAATGGAGAAGTTTCGGAGTTAACTCCAAACACAATTGAAGATATAAAAGTGGCTGAACAAATTGAATCTTCTTTAACAAAGAGTAACTTGAGGAGTGCAATAGAAGAAGTTTCTGAATTGACTCCAGAAACTATAGAAGATATCAGATTCGCTGAGAGAGTAGAACTGGAAGCGAAGAAAATTTCTTCATCAAAGCCAGAGACACAGATTGAAGTGTCAACTTAAAGCCAAGGTTCAATTGATGAAACTATTCTTCAGCAAATGGAAGACGAGTATGCAACCAAGACTTCTACATCAAATCCAAATAGTAAAGGCATGTGCTACTACTCTATTGTAAACATGGCAAATGATGTAATTGCTTTAGAAGATGATGTGCCTCATTTCAAGTTGGGATTGACGGAAACTGACAGTGAGAAAGAAGATGGTGAAGACATCAGTCCCGACAAAAAATTGAGTAGCAAAATCTCAAAGATGAGAGAAAACAAAAGGAGAATGCAACCACCTGTCAAGATGCAGGATTATACACCTGGAGATGCTAAGAATAAGAAAAGAAAAAAGACTCGGTGTGTGAGCAGAAATCAAAATAAAAAGTTGGAGAAAAAACAAAAAGAGAAAAGGGAAGACAAGTTGAAAGCAGTGGACAACTTAAAAATTATGCAACTGCTGGATTCAAATGAAAAACAGATTGTGTGCAGATATTTTAAAATGCACAATGAAAGTTAAGTGGCATTCATACCATTAAGTTTTGTGGTTAAATAATTTAAGTGTTTTAGTTTCTTTTATTCTTCCTAAATATTAAATTTGTTTATCAACAATATAACAACAGTGACATGGCTTGAGAGAAGAACGATATGGGCCTGTACATTACAGGAAAAAATATGAACGCCTTGATAAGAAAAGGTGACATAGAAGGAGATATGATTGAGTTCTACATGCTCAAATTGCAAAAAAACATATCAAAGAACATCAAGAAATCAGATGGCACTCCTAAGTACAAAAGGGCTGTTTTCCTAAGCACATATGTCTATGTAAGTTTCATCTAACTTATCTTATACAAGTGTCTTTCTGAAAACAATGAAACCAGTTTTGGTTTCATCAAAATAAGGTTTCATCTGTTTCAATTAAATTTTTTTGTAAATAAAAGGTTTCACTGATTTTCAACAATGCACTCATTTTGATTTTTTATTGAATTTGAGTTACTGCACTCAATCGGTAAAAGTTGCCACACTGTGATTGAAGCTTTCATTGATAAAATGGACTATACTCCAGAATATGTCTTCGTTCAATCATAACAAAATTAAGTGAAAAGACATGTCACTGGACATTGTTAGTCTTTGATAATGAGACTGGAGAATTCTCTCACTACAACTCAATGGCCTCCACTGAAGATGAATGCAAAAAAAATGCTGAAAGCATGAAGGAAAGAATGGTGTCAGCATTCAGAAAACATGTATCAAAGCTCTGCTTGGACCCATCAAGTCAAACAAAAGAATTTATTTTGAACACCCCTTTTCTGTTGTCAACAAGATGTGTAAGTACTTTTAAAAGAAATTGTGATATCTTCATTTTAATCCTTTTTTGTATTTTTTAATTTAAAGATATTGTTTTGTTAATTTTAGGAATGATTGCGTACTTCATGTTTGCTATTACATGAAGAGCCTTTTGAAAGGAAATTTTTCATCCGAAGAACACATAAAACAAAAGGTGCAAAATATGAGGCCAAAGTTGGCATGCAAGATACTCCTTGACAAAGTTGAAGACTAATACTCCTTGACAAAGTTGCAACTTAAAGTGGAAGAGAAAAGAAGATTGATGGTCAAACCTCATGGTGGTTGTCTGTTGATGGAAGAGAGGTAGAAACTAAGAACAATGTTAATCAATTAGTTTCTAATAAAAGTACAAATGGTTGTCCGTAAAAACATCTTATTCAATGTTAATCAGTCTTTTGATCAATCACTACTCTTAAGTTATAAAATTTGTTATGATATTTTTCTCTTAATCAAGGATGAAAATCTTTTTGCATGATTTGTTTCATCTTATTACAGTATGATTTTTGAGAAATGTTAATCAATATTTTCTGTCTTATTACAGATGAAAAAAAAACTATGAAGCCAAAAAGGGTTTCATCATTTGTTTTTATTTCATCTTATTACAGATGAAAAAAAACTATGAAACTAAAAAAGGTTTCATCATTTATTTTTGTTTCATCTTATTCCAGAAGAAAACAAACTATGAAACCAAAAAAGGTTCCATCTTTTGTTTTATTTCATCTTATTCCAGATGAAAAAAAACGATGAAACCAAATAAGGGTTCCATCAACTTAGAGGTGTTTCATCTTATTCCAGATGAAAAAACACGATGAAGCCAAAAAAGGTTTCATCATTTTAGAGATAAAAAAAAACACTATGAAACCTATTTTGGTTCCAACAAATTATAAAAATCCTGTAACTCTGAAAAACTTAATCTAAAAATAAAAAAACATGAAAGACCTGGAGCAAAATGAAATTTTAACTGTAAACAATATAGAAAAAAGAATAATAAAAATATGAAGATTGAAACATATAGTAGTCTAAACAAAAAATGAAAATGTAAAAGTCAATGAATTGTTGTCAAAATAAATTCACATCTGCCGTGCAGGGCATGTCCTTCGGTTATGGGTACTCAAAACATGGCAGCTACCAAAAGTTCTCATCTTCTTATTAGGAACTGAACCTGTATTACGAATTCTCTTCTTCTTCCTTGGACGACCAGGTTATGGTAGAGCATCAGGACCAAGAACAAGAGATTCTGGAGACACAACCGTAGGCTTTTCAACTGTGGGAACAAGATTGATTGGTCTTGCATAGGATTCACGGTAGAACTTTACTGTAAAATAGAATTCAACATACTTATACGGGTCTTCTTCATTTAGCATGATACAACGGATAGCGTGGGCACAAGGAAAACCGTTGATGCGCCAGCGGTTACAAGAACATGTTCTTCTTTCCAAATCGACCTTTTGTGTTAATGTAGAATGAACTTCAAACACATATTGCGACGAATTGGTGACAGTGTATTCACGGCCGTGCATCTTGTTGTTGTACAACTCAGTTTCAAACTCTGGACGCAAAGTTTCTCGCCACTTCAATAATGTTGCACATTCCTCACGACGTATACACATTTGATTCATAAGCTTCACTCTGATCTCATCAACCATAATGGCTATAAGCTTCTCTCGCTCTTCAACGATCCAACTATTGAAACTCTCAGCAATATTCGAACACAACCTACCATAACGACGACCTTGGAAATAAACACTTTCCCATTTATCAATCGGAGCTCTACTCATATAATCTTGTAACTTATGATTTTTGACCTGCAACAAATTCTCCCAGTTCTCAGAAAAATTTATATGTGTATTAGCATACACACATTTTTCAAAAAACCCAAGCACATAATTGTTATAAACCTTAATGGACTTCGACAAGTATGTATTGATATTGTTCTTCATATGCCAATAACACCAACCATGAGCAGCATCAGGGAATACATCAGGGATTTGATTCACCAAACCAGTAACTCGATCACTAACAAAAGTAAGCTTTTTGCACATAGGAGAAAGTACTTGCTTCAAATTCTCCAAAAACCATTTTCAGTAGGCGTCATTCTTCGAAGAAACAACAACATAAACAAAAGGATAGATTTCTGAAAAACAGAACATAAAAAAAATGTCTCAGCATATAAAAAAATAATGAAACCGAAAAAGGTTTCATCTGTTTAAACTATATTTTTATGTAGAAAAAATATCTCAGCATATAAAAAACAATGAAACCGAATAAGGTTTCATACATATCATTTACATTTTTTTGTAAAAAAATAGGTTTCGCTGATTTTCAACTTGGTTTCATCGGTTTGTAGCATGATGTTAGGTTTCATTTGTATAGGATTAAATAACAAACCTGTTTATCAACTAAGAAATAAAATAGAATGTTAAGAAAATTACCGTCATTCCCGGTTAGACCTGTTGCTGCCATGATATGACCAAGGTATTTGCTCTTCAAATGGGATGCATCAAGGAATAACAAATGACGACAGTAATTGAATCCATGAATGCATGCTCCGAAACAGATAAACAATCTCTGAAATTTTTGAGTCCCATTTTCAACTTCCAAAACAACACGAGATCCTGGATTGGTTTCAGTCAATTTGTTGGTATACCATTTCGAGTACATAAATGATTTCTCGTTCTCGCCCCATGTAATATTAAATGCATGCCTCTTCCCCGCATATGCATAATAACGACTAATTTCAAAGCCGTACTCTCTTGTAAACTGATTCATAATATCCTTTGTCTTCGTTTGGATTCTGTTTAATCTCTTCAAGAATCAAGCTACTAATAAGTTTCTTCGACAAATGTGGTCTGTTTACAACTCCACCACAACAAGTATGCTTCTTATTTAACTCCTTGATAATAAAATGACTACCTTCAACACCATCAATAGAAACAGCATATATATGCCATTCACATTTATCTTTTTCCTTCTTAGAACAACATGCACCAATCCTCAACTTCTCATTCCTTGTCATCTTAAATGAATACCCAGATACTGCATGATATTTTAATAAATCAGAACGAATTTGTTGAACACCTCCATTAAACACCTGATTGACACCCTGAAAAAGGCCAAACCAATGCGCAGACTTCAACGGTTCTTTAACTTTATTACGGACATCATAATCAACTAAATTTATAAGTGTTGAATGCTCAAAAGATATAATTCCTAAACTTCGTGGCTGATCATATGATATGATTGCTGAAATTTCTGAACTACAACTAGAGGTCTCATCTCTATGCCTTACATGTAACTCAAGAGATGGAAGCTTATTAAACAAAGTAAATAAAGCAACCGATTGGAGATCAAAATCAGAATTGATAACCTTTTGATGATCACAAACTATATGAAATTCCAATAGAAAGAGAAGAGAATTGACACCAACTTGAACATATACTACCCTTCAAATCACAAACAGATGCTTGTAGACCAATACGAAAAGATAATTATCATATTTATGAAATATAACAACGAGAACAGATTCCATAACCTACAGAAAAAAGTATGAAACCGAAATAAGTTTCACTGTATGTGAATATAAACAACAACAAACAACAAAATTTGAATATTAACATCAACAAAATAGTAAAAATATGATTCCATAACCTACAGGAAAAAGTATGAAACCAAAATAAGTTTCACTGTATGTGTATATAAACAAACAACACCAACAAAAATTGAAAATTAACATCAACAACATAATAAAAATGTGATTTCATAACCTACAGACAAGAGTATGAAACCAAAATAAGTTTCACTGTATGTGTATATAAACAACAACACCAACAAAAATTAAAAATTAACATCAACAACATACAAAAATGTGATTCCAATAATATGCAGAAAAAAAGAATGAAACCAAAAACGGTTTCACTGAATATAAAAACAACACCAACAAAAATTAAAAATTAACATCAAAAACATAACAAAATTCTGATTCCAATTATATACAGGAAAAAGTATGAAACCAAAAACGGTTTCACTATATGTGAATATAAACAACAACACCAACAACAACATTTGAAAGTTGGATTTCAGTTTCAGAGGAATGATTGAACTAATACAAAAGCTTGAATAGAGTGAGAATATGATCAATTAACAACTGAAAAATACAGTAAGAATCATCAAAACTGAAAATACAGTAATAATCATGAAAACACACAAAAAAATAGTTACAGTTCCTTTTCTTCACTTGAACAGAAAGGAACACAATTTTGAGTTCGGTTAATCGAAAATTTGATAATCAAATAACAACCAAAATCAAAAAATCGAAAATTAAAACTTACCTGATGAAATACAACTGAAGTTAGAAGACGAAGAAGAGAGTGATGTTCGAGAATCACTTAAACAAATATGAACTCGGTTCTTCAAATCAACAATGGATTTGAAACTGTTTGAGATGAATCGGAGAAGATAGAATTTATGTTCGTATTTGAAGCTAGAATTTATCTTCTTCAATTAAGCAGAACCAACAACGAACTCAAATATTCACTTACACAACAAAATTTGAAACAGGAACTCAAATCTTCAATTAACCAGGAACAAAAACGAACACAAATCTTCAATTAAATTTCATGAATCAGATTTGGAGAAGAAATGTTTTGTTGAAACCCTAGCCGAATTTGGAGAAGATGTGCTTCGGTTCTTCAGAAAATCATATTTGGAGCAGAATTTTTCTCTCATACGAAGATTATGTTTTAAGATTTTGTTTCCATTTAAAAGTTATAGATTATATAGGAAAGGCAATTCGGGTATATAGAAAATAATTAAAATCTAAATTTAATTAGTATTATGTGAAATGGGGTTTTTGTCTCATTTTTAATGAAAATGATTTTCCTTTATATGGGAAAGTTTTTTACATGGTAAGTTTGTTCACCTTGATTTTTTATACCAAGGTTTGTTATTTATAACATATAAAAAAAGTCTTCATTTATTAACTATAACTAAGATAATTAATTTTGGATCTTGATTCTTTATCTCGGACAGACTTTTAGTAAAAAAATTTATACCTAAAATGTATATAACAAATATTTTTACATTGTACCATTAAATTGTGTACATATATAATCAATGTAGTTAACTTCGAAGTATATTCTGAGTCGGTTTTTAAAATTTTATACTTATAATGTCCGTTTGTCGGACATTTTGCAAATTTTATACTTATTAAGCTTGTATTGAGATAATGAGCAATACCATTGCTCACTACGATCACACTCAAAATTCGTCGGATGTTTTGGCTTATCATGAGAATTGGTTGCACAGTGTAAAATTAGTCGGATGTTTCCAGAGCCACTACGTGTGTACTTTGTACATGCAACATGTTAATTCATCAAACACGTCAGCTACATGTGTTCAAAACTCTTCTCTCCATTGTATCCATCATTTGTTGAACTGTTCTTGCTGTTGGATATCTGTCCCATAACCCTATAGGGGCTGTAACTTGCCAATTCTCTTTGGTTGAGCAGGTTGAGGTTTGCTTTCCTTCTGCAAGTGATCAAGGTTGCCTTGTCGTTCTCTACCTGTAATGGATCTGATCATAACAGAGTTATTCCCTCCATCCCCAACCGGTCTAATAAACCTAATAGAACTTGGTGACTTCTAAAATGCAAGCATTTCTATTGCATGAGAAAGGAACAGAAACATTGATGAGGTTCGTTGCTGATGAAGTAGACATTATTCTTTTTTCTATCTCTCGGAGATTTTGCTAATACAAACGTTGGGTCGAAGTTAATTACTTCCTTTAGTATGATCATGAATAACCAAAAAGCATATCATTCCAAGACGCTAAATTTCTTATATGCATCTTCTTTTTTATCTGCATATTTTCTTTCTAATGGAAAATATCCAAAGCTTATCTACATCTGATCATCTAACAGTTTGTGTCAAATTTCTTAATCCACTAGTTCCCGCATAAAGCATAAGGAATTTTTGTTAATTTGTAGGAGGAATTTGAAAATTAGTTTCCTCTTCTTGATCGAACGTCCTTTTGATAGAGAAACTGTGGATTGATGCTAGGAGCCCTGACATTTTTACATCGATTTAGGATAGTTTTTGATTTTTCATTTCAAGTAATTGATCTGATCTCTTAAAATTATACCCTTAGCCGAGATAATCAGCAACGAAATTACCGAGATGGACGAGATTCCCGTTAAATTATCGTCTCGGCCGACACTTGCTATTCATCTCCGGAAACTGCCGAAACCCCCTAGATCTCGCGATAAAATCGGCCGAGATAGCCGAAATTAACCACACTGACCCTAACTAGTGTCTATAACCCATTTCATGACCCAAAATATCCAAACCGAGTTTATAGAGATTTTAGAATGAAATTTGTTACGAAGCATATATATAAAACTTTTAAGACATACATAATAACGATAAAATAGGGTCATTAGGTTGTAGAATCCTACCATTTTTTATCAACCATTTTTTATAATAACAATTATATCCTTCCTCTATAAGTGTTAATATTAGTATTTAGATGTTAATAATAATAACAATTAATTGTACTGTTTGATTAAATTGTTAGTGGTAAAAGTTATATTTGTGTGGAAGAGTTGGGGTTTTGAGTGGAAAAAGAAGAAGTGAAATTTTTTTTTAGGATTTTTGAGATTTTTGTGATTAAAGTAACAAATGGGTGATTCAAATGATGAAGGAGAATCTACATCTCGTAAACCCAATATAATACACATCAACTACAACAATGATCTGGATTTAGCTTACTTTTTAGATTATGAGAATAATTTTGCTCAAACTCAACCTAAACCTCAAGATGATGATTTTTATGAGCCAAATCCAGAAGATGAACACATTGACGAAGAACCTTATATTAACAATACACATTTATACTTGTAAACGATGTTTAATCATCCTTATTTAGGTTGAATTCATCAAGAGAGTGATTTTTTTTAATTTTCAGTATTAGGTTCGGCTATTAAATTACCAGCCGAACTTCATGCGCGAATAACAATTCGGCTGGTAATCATAAAGTCGAACCTTAGTTTGAATTTAAATACGAAGTTCGGTTAATTCGTACTTTGCTGTTAGTAGCCGAACACAATTAGTAGCCGAATATAAGTCATTGGTTCAACTATAAATTTATACTATAAAACTATTACCCGAACCTGACATAGTTTTGTTCAAAAATTTCTTAGTCTATAGAGTGATGTTCAACTACTAATTGAGTTTCTCATTAGCAGCCGAACCATGTTGCGTAAACTTATTAAACACACAATTCAAATATTCGGCTACTAAATTTTCTTATCGAATTAGCCGAACCTCATTAAAGAAGTGGTTAGGCTTTTATTTTTTATATATTAGAAGTCGAACCTAGCTTTAATGGATGAAGCTGAGTTGCTTTTTGGAGTCATCTAACCTTGCCGCATTCTTGTAGATTATAGTAGATGAACCTGTGTTTATGCATGAACAACCTTCAGATGTTAACATCATCTACGAAGATAATATAGATCACTTCTGTAATAACTTGGTAGGTGTTAAATTGTATGATGTTTTACTTTATATTTTTCAACTATATTCCAAAAGCTTTACTAAGTATATTTTGACAGTGTACTAATGTAGACATGGTAAAATAAAGCTGAAAAGCAAGGGCTTGTGTTGAAGAACATGAATTGAAAATAAATTGTGTTTTAGTGTGCGGGCGACAAAACCGAAATTAGCAGTTTGAAATGGTATATGAGAGAAGTGGGAAAGACGTAGACAATAAAGCATAAAAAGGGTTATGTGTATAACGGGAAGACCGAGAGAAAGAATAAGACTAAGACGAAGAAAAGAGAGTGCCCCTTCAAGATCGTTTTCAATTACAACAAAAATGAACTACATTGGACCATGAATAAAAATATGGATTGTCGTTATAACCATCCACGCGCACTTGATCTTCATGGACATGTAAAAGTATCAAGGATCAAACCAAATGAATACGTGGAAAAAGATAAGATGTCGAAATCACGTGTGCCACCTATTAAAATCCTTATAAAATTGAAGGCGGATGACAAGAATAACAAATTTACTATACAAACTATCTACAAGGCAAGAATCACTTTGAGAAGGAAAGGTTTTCAAGGTAGGAAGGTGATGCAACAAGTGATGTGGTTGGCGGTGAAACACAACTACATGGTACAAAAGAAGTTGGATGACTTCGGACATGTCACACACCTTTTTCTTGCTCACCTGGATTACGTTCAATTGGCTCTATGCTTTCCACAAGTTCTCATCATGGATTGCATGTACAAGACCAACAAATATGAGATTTCGTTGTTAAACGTAATTGGGCATACGTCAACCAAAACACCATTCATCGTGGCCTTTTGTTTTGTGAAAGACGAGACGAAAGAAAGCTACATGTGGGCGTTAGAACAATGCAAGCTAATCTTCCGGGAGGATGCTCTTCCTAAGGTGATACTATCCGACCAAGAGCAAGCATTGATGTATGCTATTAGTAAGGTATTTCCGGACGCACATAATTTTTTTTATACTTTTCATATATGGAACAACGTTAGGAAAAAATGTCAATCGATAATTCAACCGCTTAAATTGAAAGACCTAGAGACTATTGTGATACTAGCGGATGAAGAACAAGAAAAGAAGAAGAAGGAATTTATGAAGGAGTATGATGAGAATGAAAGGTTGTGGCTTGTGATAGACACATTTTTGTGTCTAAATTTTTCTCAAATCTCTATATTGTTAATGCTCGATTGGTACTTATTGTGTGATTTAATGTGCTTGTAGGTATTTTTGAAAAATAAATATTTATGGAAAAAATCAGCTCAAAAAGTGATAAAAGCACCTGAGAAAAATTACTAAAGGCACCGGAAAAAATGATAAAGGCACCCAGGAGTTTTGATAATGGGACCCCACTGTTGGTTAGGGGGCATCGTCTTTTTAAAACCGAAAATGGCGGGAGATGTTTCTTTTGCGTGAAGAATTTCTGATTTGGGTTGAAATCGATTTTTATGGGATTTAAAGAGTTGTTGGACATCACAACATGAAAACAAGACTAATACACGTAAATTACAAAAGTTTAAAGCCGGGAAAATGGGTGGAAATCCGTGTTACAGTCGAAAAAGGGAATTCTTCCCTGATTCAGATTTACATGAATCTGAGTTTGTTTTGGATTGTGTTTAGGATCCTTATCGAGTTAGGAGGAGTTGTTAGAGTTTACTAAACCTACAAATAGCAAAGAGGAGGAAGAAAAATTAGTGGGGAGGCTCGGGAAGAAAACAGGAAAAAAAGGTGTTGTTGCTGCTAGTGAAGAACAAGGATACGTCGACGATTTCTTCAACTGAACAACAACGAATATCTTCGTCTTTCTAACATTTATCTTTAGCTGCAACGGTTTCCTCAACCCATTTGCAATGGATATCTTATCATCTGCAACGTTTATCTTCAGCGCAAATATTTTTCTTCTGTAACAGTGAGAACAACGGTCTGCAACGCCATTACACCGTTGCGAACCATCTGTGTTATTATTTTTTCTTGTTTTTACACACTTTTGAGCCATGAATAATTTTTTTGAGAGTGTGTACATCATGAGGAGCTAAACCCAACCACTGGGATACTGGAGGAAGCCATATTTCATGAATGAATGGTAACTATTTTTGATCCTTAATGACTTGTACATTGATTTTTAATTGATTTATGAATTTTCTTAATTATTTGTGATTTTGTTTGATGGTGTATGCTGGGACTTAAGAGCTTTTGATGCGCGATGGTTGTGATTTACAATTAATGTTTTAGAAATCTACTTTAGGCAAAGAAACAGAGTCAATAAAAGAGCTATAGTTGTTAAAGAATCATTGTAGAAATCAATCAGAAGTGATTTTGGTGGAACCCTGAGTTCCAGTTCTTCCCAATATTGTTAAAATCTTTTACTTATTTTCTAGTTTAAATCAAAATTAGGTCTAAAATGAATCTTCACAAGTCTCAGCGAACGAACACATTTTTACCATTATTCTGAAACGATCAAGTTTTTAGCGTCGCTGCCAGGGACTTGTTTTTAGATTTGTTTTTAGTTTTTTTTTAGGTTAGTTAGTTTAACAAAAATTTTATTTTTATTTTTATTTTTTTTTGGTCTATTTTACGTTTTTGGGTATTTTTCTTTGTATAACAGGTTTTGGATCAAAAAGAAATTGGAGCCAAAGATTATATTGATTGATTAAAGGCTTGGAGTCAAAGATAAATTGAAAAGAATGGAAAAAGAAGACAATTATTTTTTTTTGTTAATTTTAATTTTATTTAATTTTTAGGGTTTTATTTATTTTTTTTGTTTTTAGAAAATTGTATTAGGAAATCTTTTGTTATTTTTGTAACTTTTCTTTTATTTTTGGACTTTTGGACTTTATTATTTTTGAACCCTACGGAAGGGTAATTAAATATAAATTGCAACAGGGAAGGACGACAATTACAATATTATCTCTGCCTCTCGGGTTCGTACACTGACATAGGAGTCAGTGGCCTGAGTCGACTTTAACGGTTCATCGCCCGTCTGGAACGGGAGGTAAGACTATAGCCACCCGCGAATCCTCTTTCGGTGGGTTTTCTGGACTCCTTTGTGTGCATATATGTTGAGGACCTGAATACGGATTTACTTTTCTAGTAAAGAGAAAGAACTGGCCATACAAGATAATGACTCGGATTTCATCACTGTTTCCTTCTTGCCCTCTTTAGGAACACGTTACCAAATGCGAACCTAAGCCTTAGAATTTGACTAGAAAAATACCGATAGGGTAAAAAATTATTGGAAAGTCATTTAAAAGGACTGTATTGGTTACTTTGTTATCCTAACTCAAAGTTCAGGAAGATTATTTTAACTAGATTCGAGCCGCCTTGTAACCCAAGGAAACGTTTCCAAAGAGATAATGTTATCAAAGATCCTTAAAGATTATCCTATTTCTATTCTACTTAATCTAATTCGGATCGTTCTAAGAGATTTGCTAAAACTGTAACTAGTTGCATTTTGGAAGAATAAAAGTTGGTCTAGAAGCAATTTAAGTGGAGCCATCAGTATTTTGTTTGCTAGATTTGGTAAGTTTGATTTGGTTGAGTCGTCCTTGTTTGTGTATGTTTAGAACCCCCTTCCTGTTAGGATTTATTTTCTTAGATGTTTTGTAAATATATTAGGAAGTTTTTTCAGGAAATGTCGAACTGGTATTATGAGGACCAATACAAGGAATATCCGACTGAATTTCAAAATAGACATTATCCGTACTATCAATATGGTGTGGATAGTAGTCGGGAGCACCACCAACCTTTTCGAGGTTATTGCTCATACCAAGGTGATCCAAATTACTATTAGTACACATACCCGTCATATGAACATGAAAATGAGCAAAATTCAAGTTCTTTGTCTTGGAGGGATGCCCTAAAGCATGTACGATCTGGTACTTATAATGAACCTATTATGCTTCTAGAAAAATCATTGAAGCAGTTGAGATTTAGTACTCATCATGAACCTATTATGCCTCTAGAAGAATCACTCAAGAAGTTATCTGAGATGACACATAGGTTTGAATTAAGTGTGAGAGGAACAAATAGTAGTCCAACTTTTTCTCTAGAAGAATCACACGAGCAGTTGCGATCTAGTACTCTTTATGATCCATTTGTTTTTCTAAAGGAATCCCTCAAACATTTAACTGAGAATACAAATAGGTTCGTATTAAGTGTGAATGAATGTCTTGCAAAGAATAATATTGCTCAAAATGATCTTAATTGCCAATATAGTGCTACCCTTGATAATTATTCACCTAGTCAAGATGACTAGGATAGAATTGGTAACACTACTTATTTAGACGAGGTTCAAACATCTTCATATTATTATGAGGATGAGGATAGTATCGATGAAGAACTTAAACTATATAGTCAGAGTGATGAGGAAATTTTCACTCCAATTGTGCTTCATGATGATAGTGTTATTTTTGGTTCAAATTAAAATAATTTTAATGATTATTCACCTATTCAAAAGGAAAAGGATTTGACTAGAGATCCCACTGTTTTAGACGATGTAGAATTTTCTTGTTTTAAAGCCGATAATGGTTTAGAGGAACGGGTTTGTCCTGGGACTAGTGATTTAGAGTCTAACGATTCGAAGACAATAGTCTATGACGAAGATGATAGACTCATAGAGAATTTTAATGTGATATTGGATGATTTGATCCAGGTTGATAGAATAGTTTCCCCAGTGGATTTTGTTTCAATAAATCGACCGCTAGGACCCTTGTATATATCAGCTGAGTCGATATTAGTATAAGAAGTAAGACCAGTAGGGGCGTATATCAATCCACTAGGATTCATCCTGGCACTGACCTTCAGACAAATATGGGAAACACCGTTCACCTTAGTCAACATGGCAAACTTCATTTTGTCTATATCCATCTTCTAAATCTTTTCATGTGATTGAACTTTGATAGATTCTGAGTATCGTGGTTGAACGACTATCTAAATAAAGCTTTGTTTTCTTATATATGAATTTTAGTATGCTGAGTGCAAACTCGTGTACAACAATTGGACTCATAAAGGGTAATTATTCACATAGCCCGAAGAATTTAGTATGCCAACTAAATAGCTTGTTTAGTGTTTACCCTCAATCGTTCAAAGGTAGCTAGGGTTTGCAGTAAAGGTTTTGTGGGTATACCTCTTGTAAACCCTCACGAGACTAAAACTCGTCCGATAGGGACACCTATGGGTTTAAAAGCTTGTTGCACACGCTAAGTGCAATCGAGATGCCTGCGAAAGTGAGTTAGGATTGTTATTTTATTTTATTTGGGGGTATTTGATAGACACATTTTTGTGTCTAAATTGTTCTCAAATCTCTATATTGTTAATGCTCTATTGGTACTTATTGTGTGATTTTATATGCTTGTAGGTATTTTTGGAAAATAAATATTTTTGGAAAAAATCGGCTCAAAAAGTGATAAAAGCACACGAGAAAAAATTACTAAAGGCACCCAGGAAATATGATAATGGGACCCCACTGTTGGTTAGGGGCATCCACTTTTTAAAACCGAAAATGGCGGGAGCTATTTCTTTTGCGCGAAGAGTTTCTGATTTGAGTTGAAATCAATTTTTATGGGATTTAAAGAGTTGTTGGACATCAAAACATGAAAACAAGACTAATACACATAAATTACAAGAGTTTAAAGTCGGGAAAATGGGTGGAAATCCGTGTTACAGTCGGAAAAGGGAATTCTTCCTTGATTCGGATTTACATGAATCTGAGTTTGTTTTGGATTGTGTTTTGGGTCCTTATCGAGTTAGGAGGAGTTTTCAGGGTTTACTAAACCTATAAATAGCAAAGAGGAGGAAGAAAAATCAGCGGGAAGGCTCGGGAAGAAAACAGGACAAAAAAGAAAGTGTTGCTGCTGCTAGTGAAGAACAACGGATACGACGACGATTTCTTCAACTGAACAACAACAAATATCTTCGTCTTTGCAACATTTATCTTCAGCTGCAACGGTTTCTTCAACCCATCTGCAACGGATATCTTAGCATCTGCAACATTTATCTTCAGCATAAATACTTTTCTTCTGTAAAAGTGACTATTTTCATGCTTCATGTTGTCGCCTTCGAAATCGATGCTTAAGTCGGAACAGTGGTCTGCAACGCCATTACACCGTTGCGAACCATCTGTGTTATTTTTTTTCTTCTTTTTACACACTTTTGAGCCATGAATAATTGTTTTGAGAGTGTGTACATTATGAGGAGCTAAACCCAACCACTGGGACAATGGAGGAAGTCATATTTCATGAATGAATGGTAACTATTTTTGATTCTTAATGACTTTTGAATTGATTTTTAATTAATTTATGATTTTTCTTAATTAGTTGTGATTTTTTTTTTTGGTGTATGCTGGGACTTAAGAGTTTTTGATGCGTCATGCTTGTGATTTATAGTTAATCTTTTAAAAATCTACTTTAGGCAAAGAAACAGAGTCAATAAAAGAGCTCTAATTGTTAAAGAATCATTGTAGAAATCAATCAGAAGTGATTTTGGTGGAATCCTGAGTTCAAGTTCTTCCCAATATTGTTAAAATCTTTTTCTTATTTTCTAGTTTAAATCAAAATTAGGTCTAAAACGAATCTTCACAAGTCTAACCAAACAACAAATTTTTACCACTTTTCTAAAACGATCAGCTTGTTTGTCCCGCGAATAAGACGTTTTGACATGGTCAATCACCGAAGATGTGTATCGGGAAAGACTTGAGGAACTTATTGCGCATTGGGGCACCAAATACCCAAGCGTCATTACCTATTTGTGTAAAGAAATCTTGGATCCTCACAAAGAAAGGTTTGTGTGTGCTTATACAAACCAACACAAATACTTCGACAACCAAGCTACAAGTACGGTAGAAACGGCTCACTATTGATTGAAGAAGAACCTTTTTGGGCGAGTTGACACGTTTGTGACGGTGTTTGACTCAATTGAAGAATATTTCAAAACTGATATCATAAAATTAGAACGACATTCGAAAAAAGTTTATTGTTCAAACACAAAACCTATAAGGATGATCTTTGGCTCCGGGGATTAACTTATAGGGTCTCCCATTTGTGCATTGACAAATTGATGATTGAAGTAAAGTTAATGAAAGATTGGGATGTTAATCAACCACATGAAGTGTGTGTTTGTAAAATGAAAGAATCTATGGGACTTCCTTGTCGGCACCAAATAGCTTGGTATGTGGATGGTATTATACCTTTTTAGGATATTGATCCTTTTTGGAAACAATTGAATTTTGTACCTCTCCCAACTGAAGATCCCAACGAAGAGATTTGGGATACAAGTTATGGGAAAAAATTAGTTGAGATCTACCGAGGTGCATAACGAGCTCAAAAGTAAATCATGTACCACAACTTGAGAATGGTCATCTATCCTTTCACCGAGGAGGATTTATTGGAATCGTAAAAGGGTTTTCCGAAAGGTAGGAGTACCAAATTGACAAGAAAACAACAAAGAAAAGACACCAATGAAGGCTACCCAAAGGGATCCATCTGGAGTTGAGTATCATGATACAAGGTACGAAGAGGTAAAAAAGGAAATATATAAAATGATAAAAAGGGAGTTGTTAATGTTTCTAGGAAATGTGGTCGACTGAGTGATGATAAAGGCGAAACAAGTAACCAAAATGAAAGTCAAAGAGACGTTAAACTCAAGGGTAAGATATATCCTTCGCAAAAAATAAAAAAAAAATCAAGATAAAGGAAAAAAGGACCTTACATGCGATGGGTTCTATGAAAGGACCTAAAAAGGACAAGTTCGGTAAGTATTTGCGGCTTACAAATATGATAGACAATAAACTACTTAGAGGATTTACCCAAAATGATTCATGGGCACATTATAACCATGGAGGACGTCGAAGGGGATGATAATTTTGGTTATCATGTCACGGTCGAACAACTAGAACTTTTTGAAGAAGCAAAGAATCCGGAGTTCAACAGTGACGATGTCATGTATATAATGCATCGATTGTTACAAACGTTATGCCGAAACAAAGACTTCTACAAGAAAATGATGAGATCTGGTCCAAGAGGAGACCATGGGGTGCTAGAGGAGTATATTAGATTTGAACGGCGTTTACATGGGAATTCCGTCATCATGATGGAACATTGGATGCAAATGCCTATTTGTGGATTTTTAATATCGGAGACTTTCAGATGCATGGTTCATTGTTTTAGGAGGATTGGTTCGATTTTTTCTTACGCGCCGCCAAAAAAACCTTGCCATGAAGATATAAAAGATAGAAGACTTGTTATTGCATTTGTTTAAAATTGTCGTTTTATTGGCCTCAAACTTAATCCCGGTTGCCCTATACCTCCTTTGTCTACTTTAGCCTTTTGGACTACATTTGAACAAAATTACTCGATGGATTGGTGTGGAAAATACGCGACGGAAATGGAACTTTGGAATGCTTTTCATATCTCGCTCCCAAGCCAACAAGTATTTATATCATCAGATGATATGAAAGAGGTAAATGAAGATATGATAAGTTTATCCTAAAACATACTATGGAAGTTTCTTTGGAAACGTCGTAAAGGATTGGTTTTTTTATTTGTTCGGTTGGTGAGGATGAGTAGATTATGAATGACACTAAATGTACGCTCAAACACCTACTATGAATGAAATATTAAGTTTTTTTGTTATTTGTTTGTGGGTAACTTCACAATTTAAAAGATCTTTTCAAGGTCTACAGAGTCTAGTTCGGCTGCAAAAAATTACAGCATTGTTGTCCAAACCATGGAACTTTGTTAATTTGTTTAAAGAAATGTCAGGTTCAGCTACTAAGTGTTTTATGTTACTAGCCGAACCTGACATACACTGAAAAAAATTAGTGAATTTGTCTGGTTCGGCTACTAAGTGTTTTATGTTGCTAGACGAACATACCCTGAAACAACTTAGTGAAGTTGTCAGGTTCGGCTACTATTTGGTTAATATTTTTATCCGAACATAAATTTGTAGCCAAACCATGCAAAAGTAGCCAAATATAAATTTGTAATACCATCAACTTTCATTCATAAAAAATGACCCATTACAAAATAGAATGAACATTAAAGGTTGTTATATAGTGAAAAAAAATCCCAGACATGGGTTATTAGAATCTCATACGTAATTCGAGAAAATCCTTAAGGATTCGGTATTGAGCGTCGTATTCGAAATTGTATCCCTTCCATCTTCGCCATTCCGCTCGAGATCTCTCTTCAGTATCAACATTTTTTTCGTACTTAAGTCGATATCGGTTTATAATCCGAACTAAAGCAATAAAATCTTCAACTTGTCTTCTTATTTCGCATAATCGACAAAAAAACACGGCACGATCTCAGTTTTTGAGGGTTTCTGGTGTCAGAGATGAAGGTTTCATGAATATTACCCCAATAAATCTAACTCATTATACCATTCATACGACGTTCTTCACCCCTTTTTGGATAATAGGCTACATAGTTTGTGCATAGTGATATATCTTCTTCTATAGTAAAGTTAATAGCCATTTTCCAAGAAATATATGAATGAAAAATATTTATGTGGAGTGGGTATATATAGAATAAAGGTTAGTAACGGCTCTATTTTTAAATTTTTTGAAAAAAAAGTCGTTCATTGAATTCTATGAAGTAGAATGTCAGGTTCGGCTAATAATTTTATTTATCGAAGCAGCCGAACCTCGATGTAAGTCATTCTTTAAGCCTACAGAGAAAGGTTCGACTACTATATTTGGTATATACTTTGTAGCCGAACTTGACATGTGTGAAATTAATTTACAAAGTTTCCAGGTTCGACTACTATATTTGGTATATAATTTGTAGCTGAACCTGACTCTGTAGGCCCAAAAAAACATTTATTAAATCAACCTAGGTATAGGGTTTATCCTTATGGAAACCCTAAAATCATCTATTAAATCATAATCAATTGATCGGACAAAAAAAAACAATGAAAAACAAGATGGGTTTATAGCAAATACCTTATAATATACATTGTCGAGCAATCAGGGTTTTAATTTCACTCTCCAATGTCACTCAATTGGGCACTTGCTTGATTAAATTGGGTTCCAATTCCAGGATACAGACGTAAATCTCTAGCGCAACGCTTCGTTCTAGTTGGTGCTTGCATTTTATAGTTGTGATTTTAATCGACGATCAAGTTTTATGATTAAGCGATTAATCGACGACGAAAAAAAAAATTTAACGAAGAAGAAGAAAGAGTTCGGCCACTAATAGAATAGGAAGAAAAAAGGTTAACTGATTTTGAGTTTGATTTCGTTTGGTTTATGTTTTTGATTTTAATTGAAGGACATTTTTGTAATTTTAATTATATAAAGGTAACATAGTAATTTAATTTTACGGCCAGGGACACCCATCACAGCTAGGACATCCCTTATAAACATAAACAAGGTAGGCTAATCATTTTGTATGCCTCAAAAGTTTTATGTATGTCTCAAAATAGGATTCTTTAGAAGTAGTCAGTTCAGTCACCTCGAAATGGAAACCATTTAAACCTTTCAACTGAGTCAATTTAACATTACAAACCTACAACTAATAAAGTGATTTAGGGTTTTATCACTAAAATTAAAAAACCCAAATCTAATGTTTTATCAACCCAAATCTAATGTTTTATCGTTAAAATTAAAATTGAGGTTGATTTAAAAGGTTGACTAGCACTAGAAAAAAGCATTCCGTCTGCTAGAAAAAGAAAACAAATAAGTAGTTTTGAATCTTCTGATGATTCATAAAATCAACATAAGAGTTGGTTTAGTAAAAGATTTAAAATTGGAGAAGGAAGTTTTAGTACCGATGATGTTGACGACGACGATGATAAAGTATTTTATACTAATATTCATGTAGACGAAGATGTTAGACATTGAAAATCGAGTATTGGGCAGGGGAAATCATCACCTACTGAAACAGAGAGAGATGCTAGAGATCGTGATCAAGATGAAGAAACATCCCTGGAATCAAAAATGTTAAAAGAAATGAATGATTATTTAAAAATAAGTATTACATTGAAACAAACAGAAATTAATAGATGTGAGGAAGAGGAGAAAGAGATGATGTATATTTGTGTCGGGGAAATGGCAAGGATTACAACAAATGATTTTATCTTCGTAAATGATGTGAGCTTAACACAAAACTCAGATTAGGAGATGAGAAAAGTGATGAAATAAAAGTTTTGAAGCATGAATTGAGGCGTCTACCATTTTGTGGTTTCCACCATGGCCAACTTAATTTGATTACTCTCTTCTTCGATAACAGGACGATCACATCCGATTAGATAAAG
Source organism: Papaver californicum (assembly GCA_023531435.1). Lineage (NCBI taxonomy): Eukaryota > Viridiplantae > Streptophyta > Magnoliopsida > Ranunculales > Papaveraceae > Papaver > Papaver californicum. Next base: position 33,815 of record JAJJMC010012039.1, on the reverse strand, counting down.
TAGGGATTGAATAACATCATGTTATCATTGTTGGAGAAATTTCCTGTAACAGTAAGCAAACCAAACATAAACTTGAGAGAGATTAATCGTTAGAACAAAACAACACAGTTCAGACAACACACAAGCACAGAGAGGTGGAGTCGCCTGTTCAACAGACTGCCCTTAACTCAATATTTGTCAGGTACACCTTTAGAAAGATGTTGCTATACCTTTAGAGATGACAAATTTGAATCCAGGATAAAACCACCTGATACCAACCCAGTTAGCAAGACTCGTTGGCCCGTTGTGAACTTAACAGTAGAAGAAAAAGTATGAAGTAAACTATTGTGCAAATCAAAGCAAGAAGAGGGGAAAAGTCGTCAGGTCAGTGGCTGCGACTGGGGTAAGAAAAAATCTGACTTTGTTTTTTGTTTTAAGGAAGAAGAAGACTCTTGTTATCAAACGGTAAATAATTAAACCAATTTAATTTGAGATATTTAATTAAAAGATTTTGTTATTGAAATCTGATTTAAATTTAAAATTCAAAACGGTAAAATATTTAATGTAGAAAATTAAAATATGAAACCGTTGGATCTCATATGGGAACACGCAGGCACTCGCAGGCACACGCAAGGCACACGCAAATGGCACGCCAAGGCTCACACCAATGGTCACACCAAGGCTCACACCAATGGTCGCTCCAAGGCTCGCACCAAGGCTCGCACCAATGGTCGCACCAATGGTCGCACCAATGGTCGCACCAAAGGTCACACCAAGGCTCGCACCAATGGTCACACCAAGGCTCGCACCAAGGCTCGCACCAAGGCTCACACCAAGGCTCGCACCAAGGATCGCACCAAGGATCGCACCAAGGCTCGCGCCAAGGTTCACGCAAAAGCACAGGCAAGCTCCGCAAGCCCGCGGTCCGTGGTGCTTCGGTGCGAAGCACCGCACATGTGTGCATTTGCCTACTAGTCCATTTCCTAAGTCCATATCCAATCCACTAGTTCTTTTTCC
>JAJJMC010012039.1:1269-32809 GCA_023531435.1 Papaver californicum | reverse complement strand
ACTAGTCCATTTCCTAAGTCCATATCCAATCCACTAGTTCTTTTTCCTTATATAGAACGTTTGTGGTAAAGAGGATAAACTTCCTCCTTGGTTTGCCCAATATGGGACAAACCAAAGGTTTCTCATTCACTAAGAAGTGAAAATGGATGGCTCTATTTTTCCACCCCAAGTTTGGACTAGTGACCCTTGATCCCACTAAGATATATTAAGTAACAAAAATCCTTTTTAAGTAAGAATCCATTTTTAATTCTAACAATCCTTTTTAAGTAAGAATCCTTTTTGGGTCGTTGATTCATTACTCGTTAATTTTTCTACTCACTAATTGATTAACTCACTAACCTAGTTTATGGGATATGAATAATAATAGAAAAATGTCAAACTTAAGATTATAGTCAAACTCTACTGACCAAAGTCAAATGGACTATGGAATAAAAGCATGGGCTATATTTAAGAGAAGCCTATAGAATAGTCACACCAATTGAATAAGAAAACAAATAGATTGCAATATAAAACTTTAATTTTATTGCTTTAGAGTAAGAACTTTACAACGTTTACTTTAAGGTTTTTGGCTTGAGTGTTGCTTCTTTCCTCTTGGTATGTTTTCTGCTAGTATTCTCTAGTCTTCTTCCTTTGTACTTCTCTACAAGCACTCTAGGTCACTATTTATAGATGAAATCTATGGTGTAACTAGTCATACTCATATTAGGAAACTCCCCTATTTTTGTAACCTTATAGGATTAGAATTTTTATTGTTCCTTCTCTTATTGTTCCTTCTAGGATTAGAAGTCTACTTCTTTAATTATTTGAAGAGTAATTCAATTGTATTTTCAACCTAGGTATAGGGTTTATCCTAATGGGCCTATACATAAAAACGGATCAACTGTTTAGTTTTAAAAGGATGACAGATATTACAAAAGAAAAAATTGCTGGCAATGCCTGACAGCCATAATTGTTTTGGGGTAAATTTGTAAAGGGGGAGACTAATCTTAAACACAACAAGGACTACACCCTTCCCTATACGTGTCCGGTCCACCAAAAGAAGATCCTCCTTATTGTACTATTTTATTTCTTTTATAGGCTTTCCTCTTTAATCCTCTTGTAAACATGCCCCCCTTTAATCTCTCATATTTCTAAATTACCCTTTTGTCATTCTTGCATCCAACTTACCCTCTTATTCCTCTCTTATCATCACGTCCCAAGGGCATATTCCTAAGCGTTTGGGCTTGACCCTTAAATTCATAAGACTATAATGAGCTTAAGCCCATCTAGTAAGAGTGACTCCCCCTATCCATGGGTAGTCATTTTTTTGGGTGTTAACATTAGCCCCATGACTATTTGTCTAACCATTGGACAACCCAATAGTCAAAACCCACTTTTAAAACAATCCTCCTTGGCTATCTTCTTAACACGTTTTTTACCATGTCTTCAGTTACCCTGCTCTAAGAGGTCATCTTACTTTAGTCAAGGAACGGTATCTGTTATATATATATATATATTCACAGTCTCTTCTTTACCATTTCATTTCCATTTTTAATACGTACCCACACTTTATCACTTCTGATGTCAGACGATTCCCCCCAACGTTCTTCAGCGGACAAAGAGAAAGAAGCGAGAGACACAGAGTCTCAAGCAGGGTCCGAGTCGAGCGGCCAATCTAACGATGGGTCTCTCCCTTTTTCGGATGATGGTCAGTTGTATTCTATCATGGAAATCCTTGGAAGCCGAGATCTTTCCACCGCTATGCATCCCCCTTCTTCTCAGATGGTACGCGGGTTACGCCGGCTGCAACTATCTCGAATCTCGCTTAACCAACCCGGATTTAATACCCTTTTTTGCGTCCCCCAAATAGCTTATGCATCCAGAGGGAGACACCCTTCCCCTTCACCCCTTCAATAAGATTCCGCGGTATGGCCATTCATCGTGGGGATTATTATCTTCCGACTATAATCATCGCTCTTCCGCTGAAACTTCTCCTTTCTGGAAGTCTTGGGTCGCATACATCCGTTCCAACTCTGATAATTTATCCACGCTGGGTGTTAATACCCGAAAAATGACTACCCATGGATAGGGGAGTCACTCTTACTATATGGGCTTAAGATCATCATTGCCTTATAAACTTAAGGTTTAAGCCCAAACGCCTAGGGATATACCCATGGGATGTGAGGATAAAAGAGGAATAAAATGGAAAGTTGGAGGTAATAATGACAAAGGGGCAATTTAGCAATAATGGGAGATTAAAGGGGTAATGTGTACAAGAGGATTAATGGGGAAATCCTATAAAAGGAAATGAAAGAGTACAAGAAAAAGGATCTTCTTTTGGTGGACCTGACACGTATAAGGAAGGGTGTTAGTCCTTACTGTGATTAGGATAAGTCTCCCCCTTTGCAAATTTACCCCAAAATATTTTAGCGACCACAATGGGAGTCTCGTCTCTAGTCCAGCAAGATGCACTCAGAGAAAAACACTCTACTCACACCAACCAACCAACCGATTAACGATGAGGTAACAATAAAAGATGCAAGTGGTGACGATGAACCATCAAGGAAAACTATTGTCAACACACCGATCGTACAAATAATATACAAGAAAAGGTAGGAGCACTGGATGACAAGAACATGCAACAACCGAAGAAAGACACTCAGCAGTTTAGTTAATCACATTTATTCGGTTTCGGTTCAATTTGGTTTAATTTTTACAGTTTCGCTTTCGGTTTCGGTTTACGGTTCTAGTTCGGTTTTGTGCACCCTAACTACATCTCTTTTACCTGATTTTTTGCAGCTTCTAACACTATCTCTCGGACCTGATGTTGTAATCAATAGGTCGCAGCTACCCTTTGTTTTAGGTTAACAAAAGAGAGTCGTGTTCCCTAGAGCGCAAATAACTAGTGATTCTAGCAGTTTTTGGCTATGCTCTGATTTCCTTTGTGATACCCCCTAGTAATTTTCAGTTTTGATGCATTAAAGACTTATGTGCTCGGTAGCTTTGCACCTATCAACACCCAATGACTCCAAACAGTGTCATAGGCTCCCATTTCTCTTCTTTTGCTTCTCATGGCTCCAAAGTACCTATGGAATGTAAAACAAGCGTAATATATGCAAAATACAAGAGAAATAGTTAAGAAAAGCATAGAAAATTGATTATCGAATATGGTATTTTAGGAACCTATCACTTCGCCCAGCACCCATTGCCCAGATGCATTAGAACTTCTTCAAAAAAAATTGTTTGGTCTAATTATTTTTAATGGATATAAAATTTTGATACCTTTAGTAATCAAACTATGCTATATAACGAAAGTATTTAGATAAATCTAATATGTACATGGTCGGTTGTAATCCAAGCAAAATTGATTCAAGTTCTTACTTCACTAATATAGATTAGAGTATAGTAATAAGAACAAGTTCGTTCCCACAGAGAGGCAGGTGATTGTTAATTACTTTTGATTACTTATGTAAACAGGGGGGTTTTGGTTGTGACTAAAACTAAATTATACTAAAGCAAAAAGATTAAAACGAATATCAGAGATAAAGAACATTGGTTAGAGAGTTCATCTTCCATCTTCCAACATGTTATCAACCAAATCATACTCAACATTCATGCACTCTCAATATCAATAACCCTAAAGCATCCTATCGCAGGCTTACTCCGGCAAAACTCCTATTATCATCAAAGGCGCAAGAGCCACTCTTTGAATCCATTTCAACGAATAACTTGGCGCAAGAGCCACTCTAGTTTAACCCAATGAAAGCAATGGTATTTGTGAGTTGAGGTTATTCTAAGCAATCCGACGCAAAAGCCACTCGGATTTAACCTAGGTCACTCTTCTACACATAATTGCATGGCAACATCCCGTCGTTAACAACTATGTTATACTACTTGTAACAAGGGTCTTTCGACAATTCCGGATCTCAAACCCTAGTTTAGCTATAGATGTCAATGCATGCTCATCTAATTTGCAACTTAAACAAACAAGCAATCCATCATACAAGGCGTTATAAATGGTAGAACATAAGCGATATTGAAGAGATTATGAACATATGAGAATGAATAATTCAATTAAAAAACATGTTTTCCAACTTAGGACTACATCTCTAACCAATAAGAAAATTTTATTTCATCATGGATTTCTCAAAATCCATGGAAAATAATTAAGAAAACAAGTAAAGCAAACCCTCGGTATCGTGATGATAAATTGCAACTCCAAGCCCTAGATTCTTGTTCTCCTTGTGTTTTTCCAGTGTCCAAAGTCCCTTATTAATGTCTTCGATGTCTCCTTATATAGTATCCACGAATTCTAGGTTTTTAATCCTTCCGGGACCATGTTTTCCATGTTTTAGAAGCCTACACACGTGCCAAAACTCCTAAGTTACGGTTGGGTTCGAGCTAATAAACCCAACCATAATTCTGGTACAAAAATATCACCCAAAAGCCCCCATATTTACGGTTGGGTTCGAGCCAATCAACCCAACCGTAATTCTGAAACAAAAATTTGCTCCAAAAATCCCCAGATTTACGGTTGGGTTCGGGCCAATAAACCCAACCGTAATTCTTCCTGGATACTTTTGTATACTTCACTGATTTGATCATTACTCCCTCATCCGATGTCCGATTGACCTCATTCTTTTTGGGTTGAATTTATCTTTCAATTCTCTATAAGATGTCAATGACAAAATCTTCATATCTCTTTAACTAATTTTACGGTTGGGTTTGAGAGTCTAGACCCAACCGTAAATCTTCCTGGAATTTGCCTTCAAAACCAACTTCTTTTACGGTTGGGTTTGAAAGTCTAGACCCAACCGTAAATCTTCCTGGAATTCTTGTTTCAAAGTTGTGTTTCCATCCTTTCTTTGGTTGAATACACTTCAAAACTCCTAAGAAACTCAAAAACAAACAAAATCAAAGCATAATGATAAGAAAACTGACAAGAAATCAGTAAATTAGAGTATCCAAATAGTGCAAATAATGCACCTATCAGTACACCCTTGACAATAACAACTAAAAGCATTAACCAATTATTTGTATATTGCACGTTATAACCAAATTTTTTTTCGAATTGTAGCCAAGAGGAAAAGATTTCCAAACATTGTTGGTTGATCAATCATTGTTCCTACCAAACCACCAAAGCATGAGAATTACAAGGCACCTAATTCTTGTAAACTATCTGGGTATGGTCTAAATTAACATGGGAAACAAAACAAACTTAAAGTATACTCGGAGTGTATAAATTTTTATCGCGGGTACCTGTCCACTGAGCATCGCCCTGCAACAGTTTGAATGGAGATCTACTTTGAAAATGTATAGTATAACCGAGGTACAATTACCATTAATAAGATTTATATTAAGTGAAATCCACTTAATTCAAATTTCCACGACTTAGTTTTTTGTTTTATAAAATTTGATGCTAAAGTGTCGGAGAATAATAATATGTTTCAAAAGTAGTGAGTTCGAAAATAAACACTTCCTTATATCTATAATATCTATTTGTAAGTAAACACTTGATTTCCTTTTTTTATTCGTCTCAATCAACGGTGGCATGTCATGTCCGTCTATACTCTCATACTCCATTTCTCTTGTTTATACCAAGTCTTCTTAGACATTGTCTGGAGTTGTTTGTTGTCAGGAATAAATAATATTGCATATGTACTTTAGTTTTGTAGAGATTATCTCTTAGTGATTTGCATGGATCCACTGATTGTTTTTTCGCTTGTGTTTATATCCTGCACAATATTTATATTTATTATTTGCGTATAATTTTTGGGACACTGAATCCTATTATACTGTTATATCTAAAAATAATATTGGTGTGTCGTTACCTTTCTGATTTATTTCAATTAATATGCTTCCCTAAACCACTCAAATATGTCATGTGCGATTAGACTCAAATATGTCATGTTAAATCACTGGTTTCTATAGTATGAATCTAGAAACCAGTGATTTTCCTATTGCACCTAATATTTCTTCTACACACTCTACTTGGTTTTCCTGCAAATCAAACACATTCTTGAAGAGGTTGTATGTTTTTTATAAATTGTGTTTATCTAAAAAACTAGTGTTTACCTGTATATCCACTGTTGGCAATGCTCTCATTTTTATTACTCTAAGGTTATCTACAATTTTCACTTTAAGGAAAATAAAAACCACTATTAATTGGAGTATGTAGCCATCACACAGTATGTGTTAGTTTTGTAATGTAGTTTTCTATTACATAAAATTAAAAAAAGAAAAGACGTTGGGATTTCATCACTTAAATTCCCTATTTGTTACCATGGCATCAGTGTCTTCATTATGACCGCACATCCATTGAACCATGGCTTTCCTTCCATGTATACACATGTTTTAATTGCATCCTGGACATGGTATGCAGTACGCTAAGATCCTGGTTGAATTCCAATGATTGTTCCTCTGACTGTACAGGTTATGCCCCACATTGCATTGATAGGACTCAAAAAACCTATGTAATAATAACCGCAATCGTACAACGTCGACAATGTAGACAACGAAAAGTAGGGGTCGAACTCACAGGGAGTGAGGATAATACTGCAATGAATATCTCTAACAAACTAATTAGAAATAATGTTTTTGGATTTTTAGCATGCAAAATGAAATAATAAAATTAAACTAAACTAATAAAGTAAATTCGCAAAGAGAGTCGGTGATCAGGGTTTATAGTATCCACCACTATTTCTATTTAATTACTGAAGTGAAACATAACTCTTGAATATTTATCTATTTTCCGTTCTATCGACATCACCTATTATATATATAAAGTCGCAAATATCACTTGGACTCCCTAAGTATGGCACATCAAAGACTAAACCCAAGCATGCAACATCAAATTGCATTAGTGAGAAAATTATACGAAACTAAATATAGGTTCACAAATAATACCTTGCTATTCTAAGTATACCACATCAAAGAATTTAACCCAAGCATGGAATATCGAATAAGTAGACAGTCATATTTGTGAAACTAATAATTATGTGCAAAGTTTATTGTATCGTACAGAACCGGTGAAGGAAAAACTAATTTCATCATTAAATCGATAGAATAAAATCATGGAATTAATCTCATCAATTCATAATAACCTTTGTGCTAAATATAATCTATTCAAAGTTAGCATATATGCTAAAAGTGGTTTCAACATAAAACCCCAGTTACAAAACTTAGCAAGATATGGCTATGGATTTCCTAAAACCCATGAAAATAAATATAACAGAAGAAAAGATTAAACCGATGTCAAGCAATGGCGTAGTAGCTCCTCAATTTCCTACATGAAAACACCTCCTTCCTCTTCTCTTCTCCGACATCTACTAACAGAAGAGAACAATAGCCGAAAAAAAACCCTTTATTTGTTTCCTCACTTCTATTTTTATACTCACTTTTCTTTCCAGTGACGGACTTCTCTAACCACTCCTTGGTGTGAGTCTTCTCCTAGCCCAGAAAGAACTCCTAAAGAAGTATGATTTCGATTTCTGTCGTCCTACGCCTTTCTTTTTATTTTTCTTAACAGCCTGACAACCTGATTAAATTTCTCCACACCTGTTCACCGTGTCTGCACCTTTGGTTCTTTATGGCTCACGTCACCTTTGTCTCCTCTAGCTACCGACCACTTCTCACTTTTCTCAAATCAACAAACCCACTTTTGTTTCTTCAGTCAGCTTTTACTTCTTAATTTCCATGATGTCTCCTAACAAAGCAAAAGACCCAACTTTTTTTAGCCATCAGATTTATTTCACTCGCGTGCCACGTCCGACCAGCCACTAAAAGAAACTCCATCCTTTCCTAGATTTCTGTGCCAACCACGTCCGACCTTCCTATCCACCTCGTTGCTTAGCAGATTCATCATTAGTTAAAGATGCCTCAACAATATTTGTAGCTGCGACGACCTTTATCTTTCTTGATGGTTTTGGATGTCAATTCCACCGTATTTGCTCGTAACTTTGGATTTTATGCGAACCACCTATTAAAGCAATAAAATGATAAATTTAATACAAATTTAAGTTATGGAAAATATAACTAAGCGATAAAAATCGGTATAAATTACGTCTGTATTAAATACTCCCAAACCTATATTTTGCTAGTCCTCGAGCAAAATTAGTCTAAAATAAAATAAAATCCTAACTCACTTCCGCAGGAATCACGACTACACTTAGCATGTGTGGCAATCCTTTAAACCCCTAAATAGCACTAGATGATGAGTTTTGTCTCGTAAGGGTTTACAAGAGGTATACACACAAAACATACACTCCAACTCCTAGCTACCTGTGAAGGATTGAGGATAGACACTAAACAAGCTATTTAGTTGCATACTAAATTTTTTTGTCTATGGGAATCATTACCCTATATGAATCCAATTTTTGTACACGAGTTTGCACTCATTGTACTAAAAATCATATAAGAATGTAAAACTCTACTAAAATAATCATCAAACGTTCTAAAAATGGATGGAAATTGTCAATATTCACATTGCTCGAAATCAATCAAATTCAAACACCTGGATAGATTAGAAGATGGAAACAAAAGTGATAAATTGTGCATATGTTAACTAAGATGAACTGTTTCCCATAATACCTGTATGAACGTCAGTGCCAGGATGACTCCTAATGAATTGAGATACGCTCCCACTTTTCTTAATCTTAATATTAATATCGACTCAACTGGTATATATATACAAGGGCCCCAGCGTCGATTTATTCATTTAATATATTTTTTTTGATTTTTTTTGTCTAAATAAAATACAATAATGAGGCTTGATCTCAATCACTCTACTTCATCCCAGCGGTGACAATAAGGCAATACTAGGGCCCCACCAAATCACTTAGAGAAACACATAAAGTTGCAAAAATAAAAATAAAAAGTGATATGGTTATGATAATTCCGAGATATGCTTGTTCAATGATTATCATTTTATTTCTAACACCTGAGTTAGGCATTCAGATATGAATAGATCATTTAGATGGGCACGCCAATTCTTATAGATAAGAGATATGTTTCCATCTACCTACAATGGTTAGTGTCATCCTAAATAGTTCACACATTTCAAGATTTTGGAGTTTCTTATTGGCATCAATTTTTTAGAAACTCTACCCCCAAACCTAAATTTCACATTGTCTTCAATGTTTTAAACCTAAAATGACAGGAAATATATATATAAGAGACAAATATAAATCAAACCGAAAGGATTGGAAGATTTCACCTGATAGATGCAAGAAAAATAGTACTCTCTATAACACATATCAAATGATAGTAATAACAAAGAACACTGAAAATAAAAATAAAAATATACCTACTAGAATGCACAAAAAGGATCCCCATAAATTAACAACCTGAAAATTTGGGGATTAACCCAAAATACAGTATTTACAAATGACAACTTCAAACTTATGTTATGACAGCACGGAGGTACTGAAACTATCAAAAACACAGGGTTACCCCCAAACCAAGTTTTTCCTACACATGGAAGTGCGTAAAGAACAAAATATGGAGATATTATTGGGATTGAGAAAGTATCAATTGGTTCATGCACGGTGTCAACAGGAACATGCAAATCCTCTTGTTACTTGGATGCAAAGTAATCCAACAAAACTTTTGAAGCACACAATTCTAACCCTAAATTAGGTAACTTTTGGAAGTCTAGAATTATAGAAACAACCTCTAAGTCGGGTGGATGATCTTGTGAGATAGATTCATCTATGGAATTAGGAAAATCTTTCACAGGGTCATTTATATATTCTGTCTGGAACAGAGAGTCACTACAAAATTGATCATCATCATCATATAACCTCTCGCTTTTAGAAACTCTCAATCTTTGATCCAATCTAGATGATCTCTGGTTATAATACTCCTCATATATCGTTTTATGTGATTGTTAACTTACCATATTCGAAAAATCAACCTCATGGTACAGGGGTTGATACTCATCTGAATAACCACCAATATCGAAACGATGTGGATGCCAAGTTTCATACCTGAGAGGATTATAAACACAAATTTCCTTATATTGTGTCCCATACATATACTCCCCAATCGTCATCTCAGATGATGTCTCCTGAGAAGGAGTCATCATCCTCAAAAGGTTACCTGAAATAAAATTCTAAAACACAAAACAAGTTAAATGGAACTAAAAATCCTAAATATACAAAACACAAAATACAAAAAAAAATAATTATAATAAATAAATAAAATAAAAACCTAAACTAAGATTAGTAAATAAGAAATACTAATTACAATATTCCACAACCGCTCCCCGGCAGCGGCGTCAAAAGTTGATAGGATTCGGAAAACCTGTGTAATAATAACCACAATCGCACGACGTCTACAATGTAGACAATGACAAGTATGGGTCAAACTCACAGGGAACATGGACAATACTGCAATCAATATCTCTAATAAACTAACCAGAAATATTATTTTTGGATTTCTAGAATACAAAATAAAATAATAAAACTAAACTAAACTAATAAAGTAAATTCGCAGAGAGAGTCGGTAACCAGGGTTTATCGTATCCACCACTACTTATATTTAATTACTAAAGTGAAACATAACTCCTGAATATTTATATATTTTCCGTTCTATCGACATCACCTATTATATGTATAGAGTCGCAAATATCACTGGGACATCCTAAACATGGAAAATCAAAAGAATAAACCCAAGCATGCACCATAAAATTGCATTAGTGAGAAAATTATAGGAAACTAAATATAGGTTCACAAATAATACTTGGCTATTCTAAGCATACCCCATCAAAGAATTTAACCAAAGCATGGAATATCGAATAAGTAGACAAACATATTTGTGAAACTAATAATTATGCACAAAGTTTATTGTATCGTACAGAACCGGTGAAGCAACAACTAATTTCATCATTAAATCAATAAAATAAAATTATATAATTAATCAAATCAATTCATAATAGCCTTTGTGCTGAATATAATCCATTCAAAGTTAGCATATATGCTAAAAGTGGTTTCAACATAAAACCCTAGTTACAGAACTTAGCAAGACATGATTATGGATTTCTTAAAACCCATTAAAATATATATGACAGAAGAAAAGGTTAAAACCGATGTCAAGCAATGGCATAATAGCTCCTCGATCTCCTACACGTAGCACCTCCTCCTTCTTCTTTTCTCTTTATTTTTCTTAACAACCTGAAAACCTGATTAATTTTCTCCACACCTGTTCACCACGTCTACAACCTTGGTTCTCTATGTCTCACGTCACTTTTGTCTCCTCCAGCCACCGACAACTTCTCATTTTTCTCAAATCAACAAACCCACTTTTGTTTCTTCAGTCAGCTTTTACTTGTTAATTTCTATGTTGTCTACTAACAAAGCAGACGACCCAACTTTTCTTTAACTATCTGATTTATTCCATTCACGTGCCACTTCCGACCAGCCATTAAGAGAAACTCCAGGCTTTCCTAGCTTTCTGTGCCAACCAAATACAACCTTCCTCTCCACCTCGTTGCTTAGCAAATGCATCAACAGTTAATGATTCCTCAACAATATTGGTAGATGCGACCATATTTAGCTTTCTTAATGGTTTTGGGCGTCAATTTCACCGTATTTTCTCGTAGATTTAGATTTTATGCGAACCACCTATTAAAGCGATAAAATGGTAAATTTAGTACAAATTCAAGTACTAGTAAATATAAATTAAGCGATAAATATCTAAAAATTATGCCGTATCATGCATGCAATTCTTTTATAAAATATTTCTTCTTTGAAATTAACATAATTTAAATTTATTTACTTATCAAATTTCACCATATTCTTTTATTTGTTACGTAATATTTTGAGTGCTTCGCTTCGTGTTGTATGATTTTCTTTCGCATATCGTTTCTTCTTTAGTTTGATTTGGAATTTCTGAAACACTTAGTTCTTCTACCAGCATATATTTCTCATCGCCAAGATTTGTTGTAAATGTCAAAATCATCAACGCTTATTACATATTCAATTGATCAATTCAAACATGTATTCATAATTTATATTTTCTTGTATTCTTCTTCCACATATTATACATGAATATATATATATATATATATATTAGATTGCAAAAAGATCACTCCTGCGATCGTTCATATTTGTTAAACTTAATTCAAAATTTTAATTCATATTCCAATGTATTGTACTGAATTTCGAATGTTATTTGTAATACCCAGATTCGGCAGGTAGGCTTCGCAGAATAAAATATAGGTAAGATGTTGTCCTTTCCTAACACTGAGAACTTTTCATCACAATTGTCTCAAGAGTTGGCAAAAAACTATGCAGTTAAGCATGCTCGGGCTGGGAGCAATCCTGGGTTGGGTGACCTCCCGGAAAGCTGTTCCTGGATGACCGCAACGATGCGCGTTGAAAACCCCACACTGCCAGATGTCCGCAACGGCTAAGTGGGGATATTATTGGTGGAGGGTCGGGTCATTATAAATGGTATCATAACCGACGTCGGGTCACCTGCAGAGGGTGAGAGAGTACACTGGATGAGATGGGTTAGGTACTAGTCTCATGAGTGGCAGGAACGTCGAAGGTATGGGCTATATATTCCGGAGCATATGATGACTCCAATTTAAGGTGGTGGTATAGTAATACTAATACCTCGATTCAGCAAGAGGGTTCATAAAATAAAATATGGGTTATGGTTTGTCCTTATTTAACACTAAGGCCTTTTCGACACAACTGGCTCCAGATTTGGAAAAAAACTCTGCAGTTTAACGTGTTCAGGATGGGAGCAATCCACGAATATGTGATCTCTCGGGAAACTGTTGTTGTATGAACGCAGCGGTGCCCATTGAAAATCCCACACTTCCAGTTAACAACAATGGCTAAGTGGGGGCAATATCGGTGGATGTTCGGGTCATTACAAATTGTAATACCCCGAGTCGGGAGGTAGAGTTCGCTGAACGAAATATAGTTGATGGATTTTCATTTCCTAACACCGAAGCCTTTTCAACACAACTGGCTTTAGAGTTGGCAAAAAGCTTTGCAGTTAAGCATTTTCGAGCAGGAGTAATCTAGGGATGGGTAACCTCCCGGGAAGCTGCTTCTGGATGACTGATAAACGCATAATTTAACATATTTACCGCTTAATTTATATTTGTTAGTGTTTGAATTCATACTAATAATATATTTTTATTGTTTTATTAGGTGGTATACGTAAAATCCGAAGTTGTGAATAAACATGGTTTAATGGGTTATTATTGACTGTACCCGGTGAATATCAGAACACAACGTCGGCTGAAATATGAGACTTGGTTAATAGTTGGCTAGAGACTTTGTTTGATTTTCTAGGCAGTGAAAGAAGTGATAGAAGAGGGATGTATATTGGCTAGGTGTTGGGCGTAAATGGTCTACCCAACAGTGGTGTCAGGTGCTATTTCAGTTCGAAGATCAAAAGTAAAACAAAGAGAGAAACATGTGGAGTTACTATGACACACATGAAAAGTGAGGATTGGATGATCGAAGTAAGGTGGGACATAAAAGAATAAGGCTGAATTGGTATTGTGGTTTGACATGGCTGACTAGCAGGTGGGATAGATAGTAGGTGGGGCATCTGTTGGAGGGGAAAAAGGTATAAATAGAAAAAGATAAAGTCTGGGAAATGGGATTTGGTTTGGAGGGGGTTCTGTTCGGTATTAGGTTTTTGGGAAGTGGAGAGAGAGGAGGGTGAGAGGTGAGTGTGACGGCAGCTGTTGGGATTGATTGGGAAGAGTGCTGAGAGAAGGGGGAGACAAGGCTAGGGAGAAGAGAAAGCTAGGGCTGGCGGCTGCGTCAGAGAGAAGGTGGAGAGACAGGTAGAGCATGGGTGATCGGCAGAAAAGTGTTGTGTATGAGGAGATTAGATTAGGTTGGAAAAGAGGCTAAAGAGAGAATAGAAAAGAAAGAGAGAGGGGAAGATTGGACGTGAGAGGAAAGGCTGTAGGCGGAAGAAGAGAGTTCGGTCTGGGGAGGTGTTCTGTTCTTTTTGTAGGAGACAGTTTTTGTTCTGGAGTTGGTTGGCGGCTGCTGTACACATGAGAAGAAAAAGACAAAGTCATTGCTCAATTAGTTGATACTGAAAACCCTGGTTACTGTTTCTCCCATTTGATTTATTTTATTAGTTTAGTTTATTTATCTTGTTTTAACTTTATTCCGAAAAATCTAAAAATATTGTTCTTGATTAGTTGATTAGAGATATTGATTGCAGTATTGTCCCCGCTCCCTGTGGGTTCGACTTGTACTTTTCGTTATCTGCATTGTAGACACCGTGCGATTGCGGTTATTATATATAGGGTTTCTAAATCCTATCAATGACCAAACTTCCCAACACTGACGGATAAATGCAATGGCTAAGTGTTTTAGTGTAAAAACTAATGTACTGTAAATAGTAATTTCAAGTAGGTTCGAGAGATCAAGCTCGAACAGGACGAGCCTAAACCAAGAAATGGTCGTACACGTCCTGTTTCGATCACAAAGGTGGAGAATATTGGGTATGTCTTAGGGGAAGGAAGCAAAGAAGGTTGATAAATCTTAGTGTCATGAGTAGGTTTTAAAGAACAAAGGATTAATTATCTCTAGGATGAATCGTTAATTTTGTATATATTAGTCTTAGTTTTGAATAGATGAAAACCACTTATTTATAGTTCAAATGAGACACACTGATTTTTCGTAAGTGGTGGAAGTTACAGAAGTAGTGGAGGAGTAACGATTGTGGAGATCGTAGTGGAGTCATGTCCAAAAAGCAAGGAAGACTTGTATGACAACTACTTCTCATTCTCTCAACTGTCTTGTAACTGTCCTACTACTTATTAGCTTCTTGTATCGTGGATGTGTTTCCACAACGCACGATTGTCGTAGACCGCTAGACCAATACCTCAATGAGAATCCCCCATGTGTTGTATTGATATCTCGTAAAATGATAGTGGAGTCGTGAGCCACTACTATTTTGGTTAAGTCAAGTCAAGTCAAATGACTTGCTAAGTCAATAAGCAAAGTCTCGTAACTCACTGGATTAGTAATCATACTGATCAGTGACGAGTCTGGTAAGTTTAGTAGTCGTATACTAACTTTGAAACTGCATGGCATAATTTTAATGGCCAAGTGTTAGCTTAGAAGTGACTCGGCATAAATCTGGAAGATGTTCGAGGCAAGTATTATAAAGAGATTCTTAAGCAAGAAGGTTTATTAAATAACCATATAAGGTTGGCGTTAGGATAATATTGAAAAGAATGACACATCTCTAAGGGAAACAACTAGCAAAGTTAGCATTAGCTTTTTAGTGCAAATGGTAATGTGCTAGCGTTTTGAGAGCAAGACTAATATGCTAGCTTCTATCTTTCTAGCCACGAAAGAAAGAACACTGCTAAGGAGAATAGCTACTAGGTCAAAAGAGGTTACCACCAAGGTCAAGGAAGATATCTAGGTCAAAGAAGCCAGTGCCAAAAGTCAAGGAAGCTAGCTAGGCATGGGACGCTAGTGCCGAGGACGCTTGTGCTAAGATGCTAATTAGATGGGACGCTTACTCTAGGACGATGTGTCCAAGATATTGTTGCTCAAGGACATTGTGGCCAAGAAATTATTGCTCAAGGACGTTTGCTCGAGGACGTTGTGGCCAAGAAGGCTCGCGTCAATGCGCTAGGACGCTTGCTAGACAAAATGGATAGCGCTCTTGCGCTAGTCTAAGACGCTTGCTAGGGCCAAGAGTTAGCGCCAATGCGCTGCTAGGCCGAGAGTTAGCGCTATCTTGGCGCTAATGTAATAAAGGGGTAGGGTTAGCCTATCTTAGAATAACAATGCGTCTTTGAAGGAATTGCTCCTTATTTGTGGCGCGTCCAAGAGGAATGATGCATAATTCGTGGCTTGTCTTTGAGCAAACTGCCAAAGTGGCATATTTTAGGCTCATGACAACAATTTGTGATGTGTTCTTTACGAACAAGGCATTAATATAAAATGCATCTTTGGGGGTTAAGCATTAGTTATTCCTAGATTATGTGTATATCCGTAAATTAATGTTGTCTGAATAAGATTTTGAGATCAACAAGCTCTAGGAATAACACTAGAGAAGATATTAGATACAAAACAAGCTCTAGGAATAGCACTAGAGAAGAAATTAAACTCTAAGAATAGCACTAGAGAAGACTCAAGTTGCTCTATACTAGTGAGCAATCCATCTAGGAACTTGAGACTTATTATGTAGAGATTATAGACTACAAGATCAGCATAGAATGCTTGCAGTTGTTTATAAAGACTGTATTCTCAATTCTCTTGTGGAATATAAGTAAAATACAATATTTCATATTCTGATGTGAGTCAGAAATATATACGGATACTTTTATGTTCCAATAACTAGGCAGAAGTACGATATTACAATTCCGACCCTTGTCAAAAACTCACCATCTACACTAAGTGAGGACACTGTCGGTGGGTCGGGTCATTTTAAATGGTATCATAGCTGACGACGGGTCACTTGTCGAGGGTGATAGAGTACGCTGAACGTGTTGGATCAGGTACTAGTCTCATGAATGGAAGGGAACGTCGGAGACCCGGGGTTATATATTCCAGAGTCAAGGACGACTCCAATTTAAGGTGGTGGTATTGTAATACCCCATTTTGGAAGGTAGGGTTCGTCGCATGGAATATAGCTAATGGTTTGTAATTCCTAACACCAAGGCCTTTTCAACACAATTGGTTTCAGAGTTGGCAAAAGGCTCCGCAATTAAGCGTGATTCGCTTCCCGTAGAAAACCCCACACTGCCGGATAATCATAGTGGCTAAGTGGGGATAATATTGGTGCAGGGTCAAGTCATTACAAAAAGTACAAGAGCGGACGACAGGTCACCTGTTGAGGGTGAGAGAATACACTGAACGGGTTGTTTCAGGTATTGGTCTTATGAGTGCCAGAGAACGTCGGAGATTTGGGGCTACATATTTCATAGTCGAGGACGACTTTAATATAAGGTGGTGGTATTCTATTACCACGATTCAGCAGGTAGGTTTCGCCGAATGAAATATATGTAATGGTTTGCTCTTTCCTAATACTGAGGTATTTTCATCACAATTAGATCCAGAGTTGGTAAAAAGCTCCGCAGTTAAGCATGCTCGTGTGGGAATAATTAGGGATAGACGAACTCCTGGGAAGCTGTTTGTCCATAACCGTAGTGGTACCCGTAGAAAACCCCACACTGATGGATAACCGCAGTGGCTAGGTGGGGATAATATCGGTACCTTGAAACTGCCCAAATGTCGGTGAAATTATTATCATTACTCAATTATCCCCATCATAATCTAGCATAGAATTACTTAGTTTGGTGGTCAAATCTCTCATATAGTTACTCTCATAAAAATTCCAAATGTGGCTTTCTTTTAGAACGTCACGTGGGCTTACGCTTCATCTGTCTTCTCGAAAAAACCCTTAAAGATTCCAACAACATTTGTAAAAAAAAATCACTCGTTTGGATATTATTATCATACATACACTGTCATATGGGGCTCATAAAAATAATATTTTTATTGTATTGTTTGACATTACCTATTGGGTCTGTTCTATCTCTCCTATCTTTTCAGCGAGGCAAAGTTTTATGGTGTAAATTATATCAAGGTATTTATTGATCATTTTCAGGTATAAAAGTTATACGCGTGAATGCATTCACACTGACTTTTCTTTTACCAAGTACCGATCGAAAATATCCATGGTATGACTTTCGATAAAATGTTAGATTCGAAAGATTTGTTTATCCTTGATTATGTCCTTGAAGTATGGAATATCTTTCAGCTTAATCTGAGGCATTTAATTCCCATGTTTTTATTTTTTCAATGTTATGTTATGCGCTTTACGAATAATAATTGTACTAATATTTTTTTACGTTTTTCTAATTGCCTACGAATCTATGAGAATTATCTCCATATTGTACACTTGTCGCGTCTTATTGTTGACTTCATTCCATGTTCTATCTATTTGTACTAGAACTGGTCTCGAGCATATTCCTTTTCCTATCATTGTGAGTAAGTGATTTTGCTGGGTGTTTTCTTCCACCCCTCTCCTAAAGGAATTGAGTAAAAAAATGTATTTAGCAAGATTTAAGAGCATTGTCATTAACTTATAAGGAGATTTAAATCAAAATAGACGTTATGAAATTTAGAGCAGATGTATTCACTTTTCACGTAGTCTCTGCTTGTTCTCTTTAGAATGGAGAACAAATGTTTTCTAAATACCACGTAAATCCAAGATTAAATTCTAATTCTACTCAAGCAAGTATTTTCTATAAAATCACCCGGATTTTTATATTTTCTACGCAATACATTTCAACATGGATTTCATAAGTATTTTAAGTATTATAAGCTTTCAATGGTATAATGCACTGTTTTTCTAATAACAGAGGGCATGATTCTCTTGAAGGCCTTCCTAACTCTATATATTTGTAAGTGACAGGAAGCTTGGTTGATGGTAAAATTGGAAGATAACAAACTGCTTCATTTAATCATCAATGCTTTCACCACTTTCACCAAAAGTTGGATATTCTATTCTTAAATAGTTTTTGATCAATATCAATATCGCTAAGCATCATATCATTGTGCATACATTAACTTTAGCACGAAACCATTCAAAAACTCCTTGTGCATCATTTATGAACCTATATGCATAGCAAATAACATGGGACAATTTTTCCATCCTTCGACTCAAAATGGCTCCAACTGCATAGTCATTTGCATCACACATCAACTCGAATGGCAAGCTCCAATTTAGTGATTTGATAATTGGTCAGTTGTCGATAATTCTTTCAATATGCCAAAGGCATCTTTTCACTCCTTGTTTAAGTTAAAAGTATTTTCCTTTTGCAACAATATGCACATTAGCATTAAGAGTTTAGAGAAATATGTGATAAACCGCCTGTAAAAACCTGCATGACCAAGAAACAAGCAAATCTCCCTCACCGAAGTGGGGTATTGTAAGTTTCTTATTAAGTCTATCTTTGTTTTTTCTACTTCGATCCCTCAAGAGGACACAAAGTGACCGAGCACTATACCATGATTTACCATAAAATGGCATTTCTCTCAATTAAAAACAATGTTAATGTTTGTGCATCTTTCTAGAACAAGTTCAAGCTTTTCTTAGAAAATATCAGAAGAATCACCATAAACACTAAAATCATCCGTAAATACATCAATGATGCATTTCAAGTAATCAGAAAATACTAACCATATATCTTTGAAAAGTGATAAGCGCATTGTAAACACCAAACAACATTCATTTATATGCAAACATAGCAAAAACACAAGTAAAAGTAGTCTTCTCTTGATTCTCCGGTGCAATAAAAATCTCATTGTAATCCGAATAACCGTCCAAAAAGAAATAATGTATCGCTAACCTCTCTAACATCTTATCAATGAAAATACAAAGGAAAGTGATCCCTTCAGGTAGCAGAATTGAGATTTTTGTAGTCTATGCATACTCTATATCCTGTTTGAACTAGGGCTGCACAACGGGCGGGCGGGTCGGTTTTGAACCAAAACCAACTACCAACCCGTCTATAGGCGGGTTTTGAAAATCAAAACCAACTAACCGACCCGAGTCGGGTTGGGTGGGTTCGTTTTTTTTTAAGGTTTAACCCGCATTGCATTGACAGACAGAAAAAAACTTGAACAGACATAAAATCTCCTGAACAGTTTGGAACATTTCAGCAAACAGAATATAAAGATGGAACATTTCAGCAAATAGAAAATCTCCTGAACAGTCACAATATAACACCTTGTTTGGAAGTTGGAACAAGTAGCTGCGCTAATTAAAAGTAACTACGAAACAGAATTTGAGAAAGAGAACAAGAAGAAAATAAAATCATCATCTTCCTTTCCATTTCGTGCAAGTGTGCAACACCCTGTTATGCTAATTAAATCCGCCTTTATCAATCATCTTCAAGGATCAAAGATCTCTGTCATGGGACCCAATAACTCTACAAGAACCAGAAATAAAAGGTATGTCAACAAATATGCAAACGATTGAAGTGTATGTCAACAAATAAAAGGTAACTGCCTAAGAACAAAACTCAGTTCTTTAATAGTTGTAAAGGGAGGTGATACTACATAGAAAACTCCCAAGGATATGGAGGCAAATATTCTAAATAGCTAAACTACTTGACAGGGAAACTACTGCGCAGTTAACAAGTCTGTAGCCATGTTGCAAAGGAAAGTTACATAGTTAATCAATAAGATCAAAGTTTTAATGTTTCAAGAGGAATAACATGTGCATTAGTGTATGAGTTCAGGCATGATACACAACTAAGAAAATGAATGAATAATCTCATGTTGCTGATTGAAGGGAGCTACAGTTCTCATGATAATCCAACCATTGTTGGAACACCACTTTCTTTTAACTGATACCATTAACATCGATTCATTATAAAAACATGTGTGCATTTATAAACACTGAGATTCAATCATGTAAGTTGTCTTTGAAAGTGATGATAACAATTGAAAACATGCAAAATTCAATGATGGTAAACCAGGTCTGATAAGGTGGTTATAAAAGCTGAAATGGAAAAGGACTTGTGAGAGAAAGAACAAGAAAGAGATTCATGTCAGATTCTGGTAAAACATAAGACAATGCAAAAGACAATATTACAGAAAGAAAAGGGTATTATTGTTGTATTCCCTACATTTAAAAGTTTATGCCCAGTACCCATACTATCCTGACCTATCTAAGATAAGATTTTTAATGTGCCAGAATCCAAGCTACCAATCTATCTTGATACAAGAAATGGGTTTTTTTGTAACAAGAAAAACATGTCTAGTGACAGGAAACATTGAAGACCCATTAACTAGAACGATTGATCAAAACATAGGAACTTAGTAACTATTAATGCACCATTAATTAGTAAAAAAACCAAAAAAGCGGAATTTTTTTTACATACCTTCCTCAATGCTGAAGCTATCATCCGGTACATAGTCACATAGAAAATCAAGAGCAATGGGCTTTTCTAACCATCTTTGCGTATAAAGCAATGCCTCAACTGTCCTAGGAGATAAAGAGATTCTCCATGGACTAAACACACGCTTTCCTCTACGAAAAACCGATTCAAACGCAACTGAATACATGGGTATAGCTAGTATATCCTTTGCCATGTATGAAAGGATCTTATACTTTGTACTATTGGCTTTCCACGAAGCCATTATGTCAAAATTGGGATCACTTGGTTCACAATCATCCATCAAATACCTATCCAGCTCTGAGTTCACCTCAACAGATGGGTTTTTCCTATGTTTTTTTGCCCTTGACTGAAGTATAACCTCAATAGAATCATCTACCATACCAACTGAAGTTTCATCTATACTACTTGTACACTCACTAGTTGACCCATCCTCAACAGTTGAATAACTATATTCTTCAAAGAGTCTCACAAGTTCTTGTTTCACAGTTATCATAATACTATTAATCCTGTCATAATTTTCTCATACAAGCATTCAAACACAAACTCTAATCCACCTTCTTTAGCTCGTGGATCAAGCACCCGGGCAAAAAACATGGCAGAATTCATATCTTCATACCCATCCTAATACTTATTGTACTTTTTAAACATAAGAGCAACCATACTTGTATTGTTAGAATCTGGTGTTTTATAATCTCTAAAAGCAACTAATTGTTCATGGATGATTGTAAATTGCCATAAGAAATTATGTGTTGTAACTTGTGATGAAGCACAAAACTTTACAGTAGAATCAAAAAATACCTTCAAACACTTTACAAGATCTCTGGCATAGGACCAATCTTCAGGGTAGGGAGCATGCTGCTTAGGCTTGTTCTTTTTTTTCTTATTCTGCTTCCTGCCTCTTGGATTAGTATTCTCAATTTCATTATCAGATTCAGAACAAGATTCAGAACTAGAAGATAAAACTTCAAGGTCATCTTCATTTATTTCAAAAGATTCAAAACTACGAATATCAGGTAAAGCATCAAATTTATCTTCGGGGAAAATGTACTTCTTTCGAAATTCTTTATCATACTTTCCTAACCTATTAAAAGCCCTTTCATACTTCTCTGCAGCATCTAACATAAGATATGTGCTATCCCACCTAGTTTTCACATCTAAGACCAAGCCTTTCTTGCATTCAACCTTTTCTAAAGAAGCATAGTATCTAAATTTAGCCAACCTAGAAGGAGAACTACAAACATACTTAATCACTGACCTGATCCTCTTAATCGACTTGTTATATGTAAGTATTGCATCTCTTACAACAAGAGCAAGAACATGGGCAACACATCTTACCTGTTAAGAATGAAAAACTAGGAAATATTAGAAATTGCAGTTGATGAATTATAAATTAAATTATCTATAGAAATTAAAAGTCTTACATGCAAGTATGCTGCTCTTTCGACTGCACCTGTCCAACCAACCACACTAGTCCTCAAGTAATCAATTGCGACACTATTAACATTAACATTGTCAAGTGTCACTGCAAAAACATCCTCAAGTTTCCAATCCAGCAAACATTTCTCTAACATCCTACCAATGACTTTACCTGAATGACCCTTAACTAAGCAAAACATAGTAATTCTCTTTTTCAACTTCCAATTTTGATCTACATAATGAACTGTAACACAAACATAGTTAAAATTGTTTGGTGATGTCCATCTGTCAGTTGTGAGTGAAACTCTCTGCTTGCTTTCCTTGAAATACTTCTTCAACATTTCTTTTTCTTCTTTATAGATTGTTAAAAGGTCTCTGTAAATTTTCATGCGACCAGGGCATTTGAATCTTGGCTCAATCTCTTGAAGCAATGCCCTTAAACCTTCTGACTTAACCAATCTAAATGGCAACTTTTCCTTAATTATAAATTCTACTAAACACCTTCTACATCTATCATAACTATAAGAGGAAGCAAGTAGTTTAGAATTTTCACCAGGTTTTGGGAGTGGAAACATAAGACTTTTCTGTTCCTTCTTCCTATCAGGATTCTTAGAACATTTTTCTGCATGACTCCTCAAGCTAGAAGTCCCATTCTTAGCCGGTGCAGAGAACTTATTTTTACAATGATTACATTGTACAGTCTTAGGATTAAGCCTTGTAAAGTACTTCACCCATACACCAGAAAAGGATCTTGACTTCTTGATGTCTGCATCTGCAACTGGGGCAACATCTTCAGTTCTAATCTGAAGTGTAATTTGACTTTCAGGTGTCCCAGTAGTAGATTCAACTTGACTTTCAGGTGTAGCTGCAGGTGTACTTGACATTTGGCTGGAAACAGATAAAGATTGAGTTGATGAATCACCCATTAAGCCCCCTAAGAAACAGCAAAAAACACCAAACATCATCAGACTCTGGATCAAAAACAACAAACACTAAAAGACAACAAAAACTAAAAGACACCAAACATCATAAGAGAGGTTTAGTTCAGCACATAAGAGTAATACTATTTCAGTTCACATGACAATTTAACACTATCTCAGTTCACATGACAATTTAACATTATCTCAGTTCACCAAAGAGTAACACTATCTCAAGTTTTTTCCTAAGGATGTGACAGGCACAGGCTCAATCATAATGGGAACCAAGTTATATGACGGCTATGTTTTCACGACTAGTAAATCCGTATGTACTTCAACCTTCTTTGTCAAAGCAATAACAATGTCAAAACCACATTAAGAATGTAAAAGAACCATTCTCTGGTGTCAATTCGACTTCTTAACTACAATTTCCTTTCCCCTCTGGGTTATTAGTAAATGATTGCATATTTGTGACAAAAGACTGTGACTTGATTTCCAATAGCTATTTAAACTTAACATCTAGGTGGACCAACAAAGAAACTCCCAGTGACCTGACAGTATCCACTCTGAAAAAAACAATTTGTGTATTGATTGGCAGTTCATTGCAAATTTATTATACACAAAGCAGGCAACAATCAAGAAAAGTTTGAGATACCAAAACCCCTTTTGTAAATTTAATGTCTGTTGATCATGTAATGAACTTGGTATGGAGAAATACATGTTATGCAGGCAAAACAAAAAAATAAGCAAACCAGAAACAAGCTAAAGGCACTGTGTACATCTTTATTCAAAATATGATTCATAAAATCGTCAAAACAATTGAACTAATCAAATACAAAAGTATTCATAAACCCCTAATTTCTGATGAAATCAGATGAACCCCCACCTTGTTTGTCTGTTGTAAGCTTTAACTTGTATGTTGAACTTGATTGTCGATGAAATCAGATGAACCCCCAATTTCTGATGAAATCAGATGAACTTGATTGTTTGATGTAAGTTTTAAATTTTAAATCGATGTTTGTCTGATGAGTGATGGTGATGGCGAAATCAAATCTTAGTTAGATTAGGATGGTGATGGTAATGGAGAGGCAGCAGCCAGCATCGGCGTGAACTTGAAGTGAAGAACAGCTGAACAGGAGAACGAGAAATGAAGATTAGATTTTTTGTTTAGTTAAGTTTCTTCTTTAGATGGATGGCTAGGATGAAAAATAGTAATATCAATCAATGGCTAAAAATACTCGGTTTATACGGGAAGGTTCGGGCGGTTCCTGTACTAAACCCGTAAACCGAACCGTGATGACCGGGTTTTTGATTTTCAAAACCGTATACCAACCCGCGGCGGGCGGGTTCGGTTTAAAAACCCGCGGTTGTGTCGTGTTCGGGCGGGTACGGTTTTTTGGGGCGGTTCCTGTGCAACCCTAGTTTGAACTCATGTGGGAATAAGTTTGTCATCTTGATTTCTAAAAACGGTAACAACATACTTCTTAGCTAGCATATGTACCTGACTAACCCACTTACTGTCAGAAATTGGGTATATCACCCCCATACTTAGAAATTTGAGGATATCTTTCTTTAGGACCTCCATCATTGGAGAGGAGGGGGGGGAGGGAGGGAGGGGGGTTAAGCCTACAATTATCATCACGTACTAGCTTGATATTGTCTTTCACTAGAATTCTATGCATGCACATGGATGAAATAATGCCTTTGATATCAGCAATCGTCCAACCAATGGTTGTTTTATGCTTTTTCAGAACCCTAATCGAACGTTCTTCCTGTACCGTTGTAACATTCTTCACAATAATGAATGAAAGTTATTCCGTATTATCTAAGTAGGCATACTTTAAGTGATTAGATAAAAGCTCCAGTTCTAATTTAGTTGCCTGCACAATATAAGGTAAAAGAACTCCATCAGTTACGGGTAAAGAAACGTGTAAAATATTACCTATTTGAGCTTCTTGTAAAGTCGTTAAGGAACCACACATATCCACCAAATATTTGGTTATGTCAAAGTCCAAGTTAGGCACGCCTTGGACATCCAATTCAATATTATTTCGCAGCACAACTTCAAGGTTTTCTTCATTGCTCAAGTCTAGCATCTGCTCTGTTAACAAACCAATAACATCAATAGAGAAAACAGAGTGGACATCACTTGGATATGCATGGCTTCAAATATTATGAAGCGTAAGATCTCCTTGTCGAATTCCATAGTGATTTTACCACTATCAACATCAATCTTTGTCTTTGTTGTCTTCATAAACGATATCCCAAGAAGTAACGAAGTAGATGAACAATTTTATCTATTATGCATATCCACAACATAGAAATCAACCGGAAAGATTAACTAATTCACTTGAACTAACATGTCCTCCATGAGTTCTTAGGATATATATTGGACTTGTTTGCTAATTGGATGACAATCCTTGTCTCTTTTAATGGTCCAATATTCAAAGAATCATAAATATTAGGTGATACCACATTAATAGATGCTCCTAAGTCAAGCAATTCTCTCTTAAATATCTTGTTACCAATAGTAATTGGTATCGTGAAATCCCCAGGATTTGTATACTTTACATACATTTTCTTCTACAACACAACTGAAGTACTTTCGCCCACCTTAGTGATCTCGTTAGCAATTAACCTATCCTTCTTTGTACACAAATCCTTCAGAAACTTGACATACCACTGTTCTGATGGCTTCAATAAATAAGATGTTGATTTGCACCTTCTTGAAGATATCCATGATTTTCCTGTCTTGAGCTTCTTTATTGGACTAATCAAAACGACTAGAAAAAGTGGTAAAGTAGTAAAGATAGGCACCGTGCCCTTAGGTTTGCCGGTTGGAATTGGATTTTCCTTTGGAACTATTTTTTCTATAGGCACTAGTTCTTCCATATGTTGTTCTATCTTTTCACTATCTTGTTTCTGTTGACTTGAATCTTCGACTTTCCTTATACTTCTAAGAATAAATTCATTAACATTCTATATTGGATTCACAAAAGGTTGTGATGGAAGCTTTATTGTAGTTTGTTCCTTTAGTAGATTTATATCGGTCGTATTTGCTATATTTGATTATGCAAGTCCCTAATGACAGAATCGGTCTTCTGCTGATGTTGTTGATTGTGATGCTGGCTTTGTTGGAACATATATGACAGACCTTGCATCATGGTAATAATCTTCTTGGATGCATCCTCCTTTTGAACTTTAGGTTGTGGTTATTGAAAACCCCTTTGCCGCCCATATGTATTAGGAGCTGCAGCTTGCTTGTTTGGAATTTTGGGTAATCTTTCCAACCTGGATTTATTAAAGTAGGGATCATACTTTGGTCTATGATTAGAGAACGCATCATTCATTTGTTCGACGTCTTGTTCATAAGTATAAATAACCACTCAAGCCATTCGTTGAATTACCTTTTTTATCTTGTCAAACCGTTGTTCTTACTGTGAAGAGTTTCATAGCTTGCTAACTCTTTCGACATTTGATTCTTTTTCGGTATATATTTTTTTTAAATTTGACGTCATACTATCAATCAAACTAGTCGCTTGCAAGATTGGTGTACCTCATGCAGCTACATCAATCAAGTTTCTTTGTTCTAAAATCAACCTTTCATGGAAGTATTGAATGATGAGTGATGAAGTAATTTTGTGGTGTGGGCAGCTTGAAAATAACCTTTTGTACCTATTCCAATATTCATTATGAGAGTCCCCAGTAATTTTCAAAATGATACTAATCAATTTACGAACAGATACCGCATTAAAAGCAGGAAAATATTTCTCTAGAAATAACTTTTTCATCTCAATCCATGTTATAAAACTCCTTGGAGGAAGGTAATATAACCATTCTTCTAGGGAAGGCTTGTAGCATATTCGTTTCACTGTCTTCGGTTTCATGCCTAAGATTTGTTATTGTATTTCCAAACTCCTGAGGATGTCAATTTGTATGCATGTCCCTTGATCTTAGGTAGATGATGAATCATATTCGACTTTAGCTCCCCTGGGGAAGTTAAAATAATGCATAGTGGTTGCGAATCTAAGCTTGGAGATATGAAATCTCGTATCTTTTTCTTCAGAGGTGGAGGAACACCCATCTCTGCTGAATGTGGATCTTATAGAATTGGTCCCTTTCGATTAGTAATACCGAGTTATTGATAACCGACATGATAATCAGGAGCCATACATTAGGCACCTGAAATCAAGAATCTAAAAACAAAGTTAAAAACTAAAAATAAAACCTAAGGAAAAAAAAACTAATTATTGCTCCCGGCAGCGGCACCAAAATTTGATGCGTGTCGTAGGTGCAACAAATTAGTGATCATAGTTCCACTTAATTATCAGGTAATTTAATGGAAGTCAAGTTTTTTCCCACGAAGAGAAATGATTTTTAGTTTTTTAAAGTGTTACAAGGGGGGTTTGGTATAGGTTTTGAGCCAAGTAAATAAGAAATTTATTAAAAGATTAAGTTATTATCAATATAGAAAGATATGATTGAGGAATCCTTATTCGTTACTAAACAATCATCAAGTTAATATACTCATCTATTTATTTTTAATCATAAATTATCACCAACTGTAGAATAAGAACTAGATTAGTGTTATCCCTTAAATTTCTTATGTCGCTGGATATGAAAGTTCTTGACTACCAGATTATATTCGTCTAAACCACATAGTAGTAGATCATTCTAAGTGTAACTAAGTTGAATGATTTTTATTTTTTGGATTTATAGGTTAATCCTAACATTTAGACTATTAGATCAAGGTCCACTTACTAGTGTTGTTTATACACACAATTTCTCCACATAATCCATCTGCAAGGTCTCGTGTTCTTTACTTGCGTAAGAATTACTAGACGATCACTTATCTCCTAACTCAATACTAGTATTAGATTAAATGAACAAATCAATTTAGCTGGCCACCAATCAATCATCAGCATTCATAATAGTATACAAGCGACAATCATATGAATAACTCAAAATAGATTCATATAATAACTCAAATTATGTATAAAACTTAGAATCCATCCTCAATTAATTAGGTTTTTTTTTTCACTCATGGATGTATTAACACCAATTGATACATACTAGAAAAAAGAAATGAAATCATACAATATTGTGGTTAATTCTCCTCGCCAAGCTTGTAATAGTGATGTTGAAAGTTTTTTCTTAATATCGTGGAAGTCTCCTTATATAGTGCTGATGATATCCAGGGCTTAGAATCCTTCCGGGCTCGTATTTCCTCCAAAATAAAGTAAAAAAACGTGTCAAAAGTGTCCCAGAATGATATCAGGTTCGGATGACTCGTGTGTGGACCTTCCCAGCCGAACTTGACAAGTTATTTTTTCTCTAGATGAATGTCAGGTTCAACTGACTCGTGGTGGACAGTTGTCATCCGAGCTTCCTCCCAGAAACTCTCTGTTTTTTGTCGAAAACGCACTTCAAAGTTCAACTCACTTCCTTGGTTCACTCTTCAGCCAAAATTTCTCTGAGATATTTTAATCTAAACTCATTTTTAGGTTCGCGTTGATCCATTGGATCAACTTCTAGCTGAATAAATATGTATGTACTTTTCCAAAAAATTGATATTAAGCTAGGTTCGGCTGATATGAGGTGAATAGTTATCAGCCAAACTTATGTTTCTTTGTAGACTCAAGTCTTTCAAGCTCGTTGTGCCTATAACTTATTTGTCCTATAACGAAATGACCTCACTCTATTTGTGTGGGCTTCGTATATCAATTCCATTCAAGATGGAGGTGAAGAATTTTGGGTATGAAAAAAATTCCAAGTGGTCTACATTTGTAGACTTGGTTTCCTTAGCACTTTTGTAGCCGTTTCTTTTGATTTCCGATGATTCACCTAAATAAACAAATAAAATAGAAAACAAGAGTAATTGCAAGGAAGAATGCAAGAATTATAACTAAAATAAGTGTGGAATTGACACTAAAATCATGTCAATTAGGCCCTTATCATCCTTCTACTTTTGTCCCAAGTAAATTTATTTCCTTAGTTAGAATATTTTAGCAATTGAGTTTTTTTTTTCCTTTAATAGAAGCCGTAAGAATGAAAACCAAGTACTTCCAAAAGAAATATACTTCTAAAGTTTAGCTTCTACTCAATCAGGAAAATAATTAACTTACTTACAATCACATGGTACCAATAATGGAAACCATTAAGTGTGCAAGAAGTTTACCTTGTAATATAAAAAATAATGTGCACACATATATTTGTCAATTAAGAACCTTGCACAATAAGTAGTTCACGAGTTAACCATATATAGTCTGTGAAACATCAAAAAATATTGTTGTTCAGTAAAGTTCAACTTCCGTACAGTTCGTGAACTCAAATACTTTTTGGAGTCAACATAACTTGTATATGATTGCATAGTTCGCGAACATGAAAAATTAGTTCAAAAACACTAGGAAAAATTGGGTGTGAACATGAAACACTCCAACTTGCACAGTTCGCGAACTCAAAAATCTAGTTCACGAACTCTAAGCAATTGGATGTCAACAGAAAAAGCTTCAAATTGCACAATTCACAAACTAGAGAAAGTAGCTTGCAAACTCTAAGGAAATTTGGATTTTTAAGGTACTTCATGTGCAAACATAGTTTATTGAACAAATGAGTTGTTCTCAACCTCAAATGCGATAAGTCATTAGAACCCATTGATGGAGTTTGAGTTCCGAGATTAGTCAAGTACAAGCTTGAACTCGAAACTTCTTTTTTGTATCTCATTATGTACTGAATCCAACGATATTATCTCAAATTATGGATAAGTAGAAATAATGAATTAAATAGGATAGATAGTCTTTACATACCTTTGTTGATAAAGTTTTCATTGATGTCTTTGTGTGATCTTCAATCTTCAAGTGTATTCGGTGATTTCTGGAACTCAAATACCTAAATCTAATCCTAGTCCAAGACTGACTTTAGTAGATAATAAATCAAAAAATATTTTTGGTCATTTAACATTGACTACAGATTTGACATACCAACACTTGTGGGTTCAACCGAGCAGTGCTCTAACAGAAGCAATTCAAGCACCTGTTTTAGTATAGGGTATTTCATTGCTCTCATTTTTTTTACTCAATTTTTTTTTCTCTTGTGAAATATATATATATTGTTTTCACTTTTTTTTATATGAAGGGAGAGTGTAGCTCGTCAAATTGATTGATGCAACAACAAAAAATGCATCTCTAAGATGTTGAGATCTTACAAGATTAAAAGTAAACCCTTACACATAAAACATTCTAGGTATCTTGTTATCCAAATCTTCTCTTGCACTTAAGTTTAATGATCTCCCAATCCTTGAGTCTGCATATCTCCTGTTTTATCTTAGTTGAGGTTGTGATAAACAAACATATTTTGTTTTAGTTTATGCACTAGTATTTCTTTGCATATCATTAATATGATTTTACTTAATAGAATTTTTCAGGTTGTTTTCGTCAACTATTATACATGCTTTAACATAAACCCTGGAAGTTTTAGCAAGTGCATTTTCACCCTAGAAAAGATCCCGAAAAAACTAATTTGAAAAAATTTGCATTTGATCAAAGTATATCCATCCCCACCATTGTTTTTCATAAATTTATTAACATGGCTCCATAAATGAGGTTTCCGGTATTTCATTTCAGCCATTTTGTTTTTCTGATTTTGTTTATAAGAAACGTTTCATTAACTACAATATTGTATGTGCAGTATCTATTAATACCGCACGTCCCTAATCCTAGAGCAAAAAGATAAACATGGGCCTTAATATACTAACATGCATTATATTTGACCACCACAAAATATCTTTGTACACCTCTCTAACTATTCATTTAAGTCTCACATTGCTTAGTAAGTTTAAACTTCCCTTTACAACACTCTTTATAAATAAAGTAAAATCCTCCTACTTCTCTACAAGTGTTTTTCCACTCCACATGCACAAAACATGTGAGAATAAATCAATCTTCAAAAAAATATCAAAGTGAAAATTTTGAAATTGATAAGTAAATATGTTTTTAGTAAGGCTAAGGAGTTGTATCAGAGGGGTTTCATATATATACTCATATCTATATTTATTGACAATGTGTATAGACTTTGCTTTCTGGTATAAGCGTAATAATAATGGATCATGATCATTATAAAATTAACATAAGATCGATCTTAATATATTTTAAATGACTAACCATTACCCTTTTTTTTTATTGATACAAGGTATGGGCCCAAACCCGCCACCGAGAGATCTGAAGCTACTGAGTCTGTCCCCTCCTCTCTGAGCAGAACCAACTCAATTACCATATACTTTTACACAACATTTTAGTTGTATCACACCCTC
>JAJJMC010012033.1:0-14521 GCA_023531435.1 Papaver californicum | reverse complement strand
AGTAGTTCGAACTGAGGTGTTTAAGTTGTTAGATGCGGGTATTATCTACCCCATTTCAGACAGTAAGTGGGTCAGCCCCGTTCAGGTTGTTCCCAAGAAATCAGGTATCACTGTAGTCCAGAATGAAAACAATGAGTTAATCCCAACCCGAGTGACCACGGGGTGGCGTGTTTGTATTGAATATATAAAATTGAACAAGGTCACAAGGAAGGACCACTTTACCCTTCCTTTCATCGACGAAATGCTAGAGCGATTATCTGGACATAGTCATTATTGCTTGTTAGATGGCTACTCTGGTTATAATCAGATTGTTATTGCCCCAGAAGACCAAGAGAAAACTACTTTTATTTGTCCCTCTGATACTTTGCGTATTAACGCATGCCTTTCGGGTTGTGTAATGCACCCGCTATATTTCAGAGTTGCATGATGAGCATATTTTCTGACATAGTAGAACGGTTTTTAGAGGTCTTTATGGATGATTTTTCAGTGTTTGGTTCATCTTTTGATGACTTCTTGCATCATTTGACATTAGTGTTGACTAGATGTAAGGAAAGGAATCTAGTGCTTAATTAGGAAAAATGTCATTTCATGGTTCGATCAGGAATTGTTTTAGGGAATATCGTATCTTCTAAGGGTATAGAAGTAGACAAAGCCAAAGTTGACCTTATTAAGAATTTACAGGTTCCCAAAACCGTAAGAGATATTAGGTCATTCTTAGGGCATGTAGGTTTTTATCGTCGATTCATTAAGGATTTTAGCTTGATTTCTAGACCTCTTTGTAATTTGCTTGCAAAAGATGTTAAGTTTGTCTTTGATGATGCTTGTTTAGAGGCTTTTGAGAAGCTTAAGACTTTATTCACTACCGCCCCCATAGTCCAGGCACCTAACTGGAACCTACCCTTTGAAATCATGTGTGATGCTTCAGATTATACTATTGGTGTTCTGCTAGGTCAACGAGAAAACAAATTACTTCATGTGATTTACTATGCTAGCAAAACTCTGAATGATGCCCAAATTAACTACACCACCATAAAAAAAGAATTATTAGCCATTGTTTTTTCCTTAGACAAGTTAGATCATAGTTCTTAGGTTATAAGGTCATAGTCTTTACTGATCATGCTGCTTTGAAGTATCTTCTGTCCAAGAAGGATACTAAACCTAGATTGATTAGATGGATCCTTTTGTTACAAGAATTTTATATAGAAGTTAGAGACAAAAAGGGTGCAGAAAGTATAGTAGCAGACCACTTGTCAGGCTTGTTTTTGATTCACCTGATGATTCCCCTCATGTGAGGGATATTTTTCCTTATGAACAACTTTTTCTTGTTTCCCGATTACCTTGGTATGCGAATATAGTGAACTATCTTGTTACTGGTCGTATTCCCCAACATCGGGGTAAACAAGATCGTTCTAGGTTTTTAGACGAAGTTAAGCATTTCTTTTGGGATGATCCTTATCTGTTTAAGTATTGCCATACCAGATTATTAGGAGATGTATACCTGAGAGTGACCAGTACAGTATTATTTCCTTTTGTCATGATCATACTTGTGGGGGTCATTTTAGGATTAATAAAACCGCTGCTAAGATATTGTAGTGTGGATTCTACTGGCCTTTGATTTTTAAAGACACTCATTGTTACTGTGTTACTTGTGATTGTTGCCAGAAGTTAGGAACCATTTCCTATAGAAATATGATACCTTTGAACCCTATTCTAGTTATTGAGGTCTTTGATGTGTGGGGCATTGATTTTATGGGTCTTTTTCCTAATTCTTTTGGTTATTTTTACATCCTTGTCGCAGTAGACTATGTGTCTAAGTGGGTTGAGGAGGTTTCATGTAAAACAAATGACCATAAGGTTGTGGTCCAGTTTTTGAATGATAACATATTTGCACTTTGTGGTACACCGCGATCTATAATTAGTGATGGAGGGTCACACTTTTGTAATCGACCATTTAGGCTTTTGATGAAGAAAATGGTACTACCCACAAAGTAACTACCCCATATCATCCACAAACTAGTGGTCAAAGAGAGGTTTCCAACAGGGAGATAAAACGTATTTTAGAGAAAACAGTTAATCCTAATCAGAAAGAATGGTCATTGAGGCTTATTGATGCCTTATGGGCTTACCGTACTTTTAAGACCCTCATTGGAATGTCACCTTATCGTCTAGCTTTTGGCAAGGTATGTCACCTACCCGTCGAGATAGAGCATAAAGCATATTGGGCTATTAAGCAAATTAATTTTTTTTCTTGACAAAGCAGGAGCTCACAGGAAGCTCCAGCTCAATGAGTTGGACGACATTCGTAGAGATGCATACGATAGTGCTAAGGAGTATAAGAACAAAATGAAACTTGTGCATGATAGAAATGTTCCAAGAAAGTCAATTTCTCCAAGGCAAAAAGTTCTTATGTATGATACCGTTTGCATCTATTCCCCAGGAAGTTACGCTCTCGGTGGACGGGTCCTTTTATAGTTCGCACTGTTTTTCCTCATGGTGCTATTGAGATTGAGACACTGGATGGTAGTAGTTCTTCAAAGGTTAACGGTCAGAGATTGAAACCCTTTTTAGAGCCTTTTCCTGCAGTTGATGTTGAGGAGGTCCCTCTGGAGGACCCTTCTTACCTTGATTGACCATCAAGGATGTTGTTGTACATTAGTAACTTTTTGTAGGTTTTTGTTTTAATTTTTCTATCTTATTCTCCAAAGAAGGATTGTTACGCTTCACTCAGGTACTATCTTTCTAACTTACCTCTTTATTCCTCTAGTTACCTATATTTTTGGTATTGCACTTTAATTTGAAACATTAAGGACAATCTTAGGTTTAAGTTTGGGGGGTAAGGAAGAAACTTTTAGTTGAAATAATAAAAATCCAAACTTTAGAAACTTGTGAACAATTCAGGATGACACTAACCATTCTAGGTAGATGAAAACTTAGCTCTTTTTCTATAGGAATTGGTGTGCTCATCTAAATGGTTTATTCATAAAAGGATGCCTAGCTCAGGTGTTAGAAATAACATGATAGTTGTTACCATCTCTCTGAATCTATCTCAAATATATCACCTTATGTTTTTATTTTTATAATTTTTTATGTTTCTCTAAGTGATTTGGTGGGGCACCAGTATCAAATTGTTATCACCGCCAGGATGAAATAGAATGTTTGAGATCAAGCCCCATTATTGTATTATTGAGTTTAAAAAAATATATATAATAAATAAAAAAATCGAGTATTGACACTTTGATAGCAATATGTGTGTTAAATCCCCGTCTTCGTCGACTAAGCAAAGGTGGAACGCAGGATCCATGAGAACTATCATGTATGATGCTGATAAGGAGCATGCGCTTGGATTCATTTGATCCAATCATGTTGTCAGTACATTTAAAATATTTTCAATAAATCGACCGCTGAGACCTTTGTATATACCAGCTGGGTCGATATTAGTTTAAGGAGTAAGACTACTGGGAGCGTATCTAAATCCATTCATCTTGGCACTGACCTTCAGACAGATATGGGAAACACCGTTCACTTTAGTCAACATGTGCAAACATCATTTTGTATATATCCATCTTCTAAATCTTTATATGTGATTGTACTTTGATAGATTCTGAGTATCGTGGTTGAACGACTATTTAAGTAGAGTTTTGAATTCTTGTATGAATTTTAGTACGCTGAGTGAAAACTTGCATGCAGCAATTGGACTCATATAGGATAATGATTCTTATAGGTGAAGAATTTAGTGTGCCAACTAAATAATTTGTTTAGTATCTATCCCCAATCGTTCACAGGTAGATAGGTTTTGTAGTAAAGGTTTTGTGGGTATACCTTTTGTAAACCCTCACGAGATAAAAGTCGTCCACTAGGGACACCTAGGGGTTTAAAGGATTATTGCACACGCTAAGTGCAATCGCGATGCCTGTGAAAGTCAGTTAGGATTTTTATTTTCTAGATTTGCTCAATGACTAGCAAATAATAAGTTTGGGGGTATTTGATAGACACATTTTTGTGTCTGATTTGTCTCAATTCTTTATATTGATAGTGCTGGATTGTGTACTAATTGTGTTACTTTATGTGTTTGTAGATATTTTTGGAAAATAAACATCATTGGAAAAATGGCTCAAAAAAGTGTTAAAGGCACACATGAAATTTACTAAAGGCACCCAACAAGAAATGATAAAGACACATATACTTTGGATAGGGGCACCCCCTTTATTTTCAAAATTCAAAAGAAAAAAAAATCTTGGCGGGAAGATATTTTATCTTAACTGCGTGAATCAAAAGCATGATTTTGGAGATTCTTTTGCTATTAAACAAGATATTATCTTGCCATTATCATGGAGAGATTTTATGCGATTGGGAGACCACAAAATCAAGACGGAATATCTAATCAGATCACGAAAATTGAAGAGAAAAAATACCCGAGTATTATTCTCTGTTAATGAAGATTTTTTGAAGATTTGGTGGTCTGTGGTGTATAAATAGGATGGGGTCGAGTCATAAAAGGGATAGAGAGTTTAGGAAGGGCTCAGAAGACGATTAGAAGGCAGATAAATCAAATCAGAAAACTTTGTTGTTGCTGCTGCATGAAGAACGGAGAATAGGCAACAATTTGTTCAACCTCTCAGCCACGGTTTCTTCATCCATTTGCAACGGATATCTTTGCGACTGCAACATTTATCTTCAGCTGCAACGGTTTCTTCAACCCATATGCAACGGATAGCTTTGCATCTGCAGCGTTTATCTTCAGCCCCTCTGTAATAGTTAGTCTGTAACGCCTATAAACGTTGCAAACTCACAGTTTTCTTTGTTTTTCTCCTTTTTCATCATTTGTAAACATTTTGAGCCATGAACCATAATTTTGAGCAAGCGATTAATATGAGGAGCTAAACCCATTTCTGAGGTGACGGATGAAGCTATTTTTCCAAAAATTATGTGGTAATGTTTATTTAATTAATTTATGCAATTCTTTTATGATTATTTGCCTTGATTAAAATTTGATTAATGA
The DNA here is from genome assembly GCA_023531435.1 of Papaver californicum. Taxonomy (NCBI): domain Eukaryota; kingdom Viridiplantae; phylum Streptophyta; class Magnoliopsida; order Ranunculales; family Papaveraceae; genus Papaver; species Papaver californicum. The sequence goes on along the minus strand of JAJJMC010012033.1, from coordinate 9,522 downwards.
TTTTTATTAAAAGGTTGTGATTTCGTTAGATGGTACATGCTTGGCCTAGGTTTTTGATGTTCCATGCTTTTGTTATACAATTGTTATTTTGAAAATCTACTTGTTGCAATATTATAGAATCAAATTAAATGTAAGAATTGCATAATTATAATTATTGAATTAAATCATTTTAAAAATTGGAAAATAGTGGAATCTTAGTCTCCGTTTTCTCTCAATCTTGTTATTAATTTTATTTAAGGTTTGTTATTTTTAGTCTTAGAAACTAGGTTTAAAAACAAATCTTCACAAGTCTTAAACGAATTTTTCTTACCACTATTACAAAATTATCAGTTTTTGGCGCCGCCGACGCGGACTTGTTTTTAGATTATTTTTTTTTAGGTTAATTAGTTTAGTCAGATTTTTATTTTATTTTATTTTTATTTGTTCTACTTTACGTTTTTGGTATTTTTCTTTGTACTACAGGTTTTGGATCAGAAAAAAAAAAATAATTGGAGCCAAAGATTATATTGATTAAAGACTTGGAGTCAAAGACAAATCGAAAAAGAACGGAAAAAGAAGACAAGATCTTTTTTTAGTTAATTTTTTTTAAATTTTTTTTTGGGTTTTTATTTTTCTTTTTAGAAAAATTTATTAGGAAATTCTTATTATTTTTGTAATTATTTTAGGTATTTTTCTGTTTTTTTTTTATTTTTGGACTTTGGACTTTGAACTTTTGAACTTTATAATTATTTTTAAACCTTACGGAAGGGCATTTAAATATAAACTGCAACAGGGAAGGACAACAATTACGATATTGTCTCGGCCTCTCGGGTTCGTACACTGACACATGAGTCGGTGGCCCGAGTCGACTACAACCGATTCATCCCCTGTCTGGTACGGGAGGTAAGACTCGACCAACCTATGAATCCCTTGTAAGTGGGTTTACTGTATTCCTTCGTATGTATATATGTTGAGGAATTAAATACGGATTTGTTTTCTAGTAAAGGGAAAGGATTGGCCATATAAGATAAGGACTCGGATTTCATCACTGTTTCCTTCTTGCCCTCCTTAGGAACACGTTACCTAACACGAACTAAATCCTTAAAATTTGACTAGAAAGAAGACTGATAGGGCATCGAGCTTATTGGATAATCATTCAAAAGGAATGTATTGGTTACTTTGTTATCCTAACTTAAAGTTCAAGAATATTATTTTAAGTTGATTAGCCGCCTTGTAACCCAAGGAAAAGTTGCCAGAGGCAGGGTTATCAGTGCTCCTTAGAGCTTATCCTGTTTCTATTCGACTTAATCTAATTCGGATCTTTCTGAGAGATTCGTTAAAACTGTAACTAGTTGCCTTTTGGAAGAATAGAAGATGGTTTAGAAACAATCTAAGTGGAGCCATCATGCTTTTTGTTTGCTAGATTCAATAGGTTTGATTTGGTTGAGTCGGCCTTGTTTGTGTTTGTTTAGAATTCCCTCCCAATTAGGAGTTATTTAATTGCATGCCCATGCCGCCTAAATTCTTGAGTGAGCGTGCCTGGAGAAGAGATTCTATTGGTCGTTTGATCAGTGACGAGAATAGATACTCTGTTTTTGAAATTAATAATTTAGGAAACCCTTCTTTTGAGAGCCCTATTTTTGGAAACTTTAGTTTTGAGAATTGGTCTCTTAGTGAGGAAGTAATTCCTAGTTTTCCAGCTTTGCCAGAAATGGCAACTTTAAAAGATTTGTTGAATCCCACTAGGACTTCCCCATCATGTATCAAGTTAGATGAAACTCAAGCAAACTATGAGTTAAAACCTGGGACCATACAGATGCTCTCGATCTTCTTAGGAAACGACAATGAAAACCCCTACTTTCACATTAGGGAATTTGAAAAAATATGTAGTACCCTAAGAATTTACAACATGTCTGATGAAGCTTTGAAACTTCGGTTAATTCCTTTTTCCCTAAGAGAAAAGGCCAAATCTTGGTTATATAGTTTGCCATCTGAATCCATCGAAACATATGAACAGCTTACCGCTGCCTTTTTATCAAAAACATTCCCTAGGCACAAAACATCATCTATTAGGCATGAGATTTCCACATTTGTGCAACAAGAGGGATAATCTTTGTATAGATATTTGGAAAGGTTCAACGATTTATTGATACAATGCCCCCATCACAGTTTAGAAAAGGTTAGACTAGTCCATATTCTCTATGAAGGGCTAGATTATCCATCAACTACCATGGTCGAGTTATTGTGTATATGGAGTTTTGATAGTCAAACTGTTGATGAGGCAATGACATTTTTGAATGAAATTGCCGAAAAGACCTAGCAATGGGAATGTATTAAGGAACCCTAAAGAAACATTTTACTGAGCAGAGGTAATTTCAATAGGGTAGATGGAATTCTTGAATCAGATGCCAAAATTGCAGCTATAGCAAAAAGGTTATAAGCCTTAGAATTAAGTCAATCTAATCGTGGAATAGATCCAAGTCATGTTGGGAAGGACAGACTGTTGAAGAGCAAGCCCATGATCTTTACAATAACACTAGATATGATAACCGTCATAAGTTTGACCCATATTTAGAAACTTATAACCCTGGTTCGAGAAACCATCCAAACCTTTCTTGGTGTAAGGGCCAAAATCAAGGTCATTCTAGTAACCCTCAGGTTCCCACAGGTTTTGGTTATACTAAGAATCCTTCTGGACCAGCACATTTTCAGAATCCGTTAGAAAGGACGGTCATAAGTTTAGCAGAGTCTGTCGCCTTATTAACTCAGAACACTAAAGATTTTCAGCAGTATGTCAATCAAAGTTTACGAGAAAATCAAAAGATTATTCAGGCTAACAGTCAGGCCATTTCCAATTTAGAAAACCAGGTCGGTCAAATCGTTGAGTCTTTGAGAGAAAGAGAAAAAGGCAAGTTCCCTGGTCAACCACAACCCAAATTATCAAATCATGTGAATTCAATTAAAACCCTTAGGAGTGGTAGAGTGGTAGGCAATAAGGTAACCTTGCCCGATAGTGAACGTGTTATAGTTGACCCTTCTGAGCTTGTACTGAAGAGACTGATCAATTCTCCAAAGAGTCCAATGCGGTTCCCGCTGAGCCTGATTTTGTGCCCAAAGCCCCATTCCCACAACTTCTAGTACCAACTAGGAAGGAATCCAACTTTAATGATATATTGGAGATTTTTAAGCAAGTCAACATCAATCTTCCTTTATTAGATACAATTAGGAAGATTCCTACTTATGCCAAGTTCCTTGAGGATTTTTGAACGTGAAAGAGAAAGATTAGTGTACATAAAAAAACCTTTATAGCTAGTCATGTGAGTTCAATTATCCAGAACAACACAACTCCTAAGTACAAAGACCCAGGTTCCCCTACCATTTCTTGCACAATAGGTAACTACCGTGTAGAGAAAGCGTTACTTGACTTATGAGCTAATGTGAACTTACTTCCGTACCATGTGTACCTCCAGCTAGGACTTGGTGACTTAAAACCTACCCAGATAACACTTCAGTTAGCTGATAGGTATGTGAAAATTCCTCGTGGTATTGTCGAAGATGTTCTTATTGAGGTCGATAGGTTTATTTATCCTGTGGATTTTGTTATCCTAGATACCCAACCTGTTCCTGACCCAGAAAACCAGATACCTGTGATATTAGGTCGCCTGTTTTTAGCTACATCTAATACGATCATTAACTGTCGAAATGGTATTATGAATTTGTCTTTTGGTAATATGACTATTGAGCTGAATATATTCCATATTAGTAAGCAACCCCCTGAGCTAGATGACACGTGCAACGAAGAGGTGAACATGATAGGAACATTAGTTCAGGAGTCATTACCAAACATCTTATCTGAAGATACAATAGAGAGTTTTTTAACCCATTTTGGCTTAGATTTCGACAATGTTAGCACCATTGATCAAGTGAATGCTCTGTTAAACTCTACCCCTCTGTTAGATACTAATATATGGAAAGCTACGTTTGAACCACTACATGTTTCTAATTTTACCTTAATTCCTTCTTTAGAAGAGCCTCCTAAGTTGGACCTCAAACCATTGCCAGATACTCTGAAATATGTATTTTTAGGCCCATCTGAGACTTTGCATGTAATTGTAGCATCCGATTTGGATAGTGATCAGGAAAGTAGGCTAGTGACCGTACTTCAAGAAAACAAGGAAGCTTTAGGGTGGACCTTAGCAGAAATTAAGGGTATCAGTCCTACTGTTTGCATGCATCAGATTCATTTAGAGGATGATACCAAACCGTCTAGGAAGATGCAACGTTGACTGAACCCTAACATGAAAAGAGTAGTTCGAACTGAGGTGTTTAAGTTGTTAGATGCGGGTATTATCTACCCCATTTCAGACAGTAAGTGGGTCAGCCCCGTTCAGGTTGTTCCCAAGAAATCAGGTATCACTGTAGTCCAGAATGAAAACAATGAGTTAATCCCAACCCGAGTGACCACGGGGTGGCGTGTTTGTATTGAATATATAAAATTGAACAAGGTCACAAGGAAGGACCACTTTACCCTTCCTTTCATCGACGAAATGCTAGAGCGATTATCTGGACATAGTCATTATTGCTTGTTAGATGGCTACTCTGGTTATAATCAGATTGTTATTGCCCCAGAAGACCAAGAGAAAACTACTTTTATTTGTCCCTCTGATACTTTGCGTATTAACGCATGCCTTTCGGGTTGTGTAATGCACCCGCTATATTTCAGAGTTGCATGATGAGCATATTTTCTGACATAGTAGAACGGTTTTTAGAGGTCTTTATGGATGATTTTTCAGTGTTTGGTTCATCTTTTGATGACTTCTTGCATCATTTGACATTAGTGTTGACTAGATGTAAGGAAAGGAATCTAGTGCTTAATTAGGAAAAATGTCATTTCATGGTTCGATCAGGAATTGTTTTAGGGAATATCGTATCTTCTAAGGGTATAGAAGTAGACAAAGCCAAAGTTGACCTTATTAAGAATTTACAGGTTCCCAAAACCGTAAGAGATATTAGGTCATTCTTAGGGCATGTAGGTTTTTATCGTCGATTCATTAAGGATTTTAGCTTGATTTCTAGACCTCTTTGTAATTTGCTTGCAAAAGATGTTAAGTTTGTCTTTGATGATGCTTGTTTAGAGGCTTTTGAGAAGCTTAAGACTTTATTCACTACCGCCCCCATAGTCCAGGCACCTAACTGGAACCTACCCTTTGAAATCATGTGTGATGCTTCAGATTATACTATTGGTGTTCTGCTAGGTCAACGAGAAAACAAATTACTTCATGTGATTTACTATGCTAGCAAAACTCTGAATGATGCCCAAATTAACTACACCACCATAAAAAAAGAATTATTAGCCATTGTTTTTTCCTTAGACAAGTTAGATCATAGTTCTTAGGTTATAAGGTCATAGTCTTTACTGATCATGCTGCTTTGAAGTATCTTCTGTCCAAGAAGGATACTAAACCTAGATTGATTAGATGGATCCTTTTGTTACAAGAATTTTATATAGAAGTTAGAGACAAAAAGGGTGCAGAAAGTATAGTAGCAGACCACTTGTCAGGCTTGTTTTTGATTCACCTGATGATTCCCCTCATGTGAGGGATATTTTTCCTTATGAACAACTTTTTCTTGTTTCCCGATTACCTTGGTATGCGAATATAGTGAACTATCTTGTTACTGGTCGTATTCCCCAACATCGGGGTAAACAAGATCGTTCTAGGTTTTTAGACGAAGTTAAGCATTTCTTTTGGGATGATCCTTATCTGTTTAAGTATTGCCATACCAGATTATTAGGAGATGTATACCTGAGAGTGACCAGTACAGTATTATTTCCTTTTGTCATGATCATACTTGTGGGGGTCATTTTAGGATTAATAAAACCGCTGCTAAGATATTGTAGTGTGGATTCTACTGGCCTTTGATTTTTAAAGACACTCATTGTTACTGTGTTACTTGTGATTGTTGCCAGAAGTTAGGAACCATTTCCTATAGAAATATGATACCTTTGAACCCTATTCTAGTTATTGAGGTCTTTGATGTGTGGGGCATTGATTTTATGGGTCTTTTTCCTAATTCTTTTGGTTATTTTTACATCCTTGTCGCAGTAGACTATGTGTCTAAGTGGGTTGAGGAGGTTTCATGTAAAACAAATGACCATAAGGTTGTGGTCCAGTTTTTGAATGATAACATATTTGCACTTTGTGGTACACCGCGATCTATAATTAGTGATGGAGGGTCACACTTTTGTAATCGACCATTTAGGCTTTTGATGAAGAAAATGGTACTACCCACAAAGTAACTACCCCATATCATCCACAAACTAGTGGTCAAAGAGAGGTTTCCAACAGGGAGATAAAACGTATTTTAGAGAAAACAGTTAATCCTAATCAGAAAGAATGGTCATTGAGGCTTATTGATGCCTTATGGGCTTACCGTACTTTTAAGACCCTCATTGGAATGTCACCTTATCGTCTAGCTTTTGGCAAGGTATGTCACCTACCCGTCGAGATAGAGCATAAAGCATATTGGGCTATTAAGCAAATTAATTTTTTTTCTTGACAAAGCAGGAGCTCACAGGAAGCTCCAGCTCAATGAGTTGGACGACATTCGTAGAGATGCATACGATAGTGCTAAGGAGTATAAGAACAAAATGAAACTTGTGCATGATAGAAATGTTCCAAGAAAGTCAATTTCTCCAAGGCAAAAAGTTCTTATGTATGATACCGTTTGCATCTATTCCCCAGGAAGTTACGCTCTCGGTGGACGGGTCCTTTTATAGTTCGCACTGTTTTTCCTCATGGTGCTATTGAGATTGAGACACTGGATGGTAGTAGTTCTTCAAAGGTTAACGGTCAGAGATTGAAACCCTTTTTAGAGCCTTTTCCTGCAGTTGATGTTGAGGAGGTCCCTCTGGAGGACCCTTCTTACCTTGATTGACCATCAAGGATGTTGTTGTACATTAGTAACTTTTTGTAGGTTTTTGTTTTAATTTTTCTATCTTATTCTCCAAAGAAGGATTGTTACGCTTCACTCAGGTACTATCTTTCTAACTTACCTCTTTATTCCTCTAGTTACCTATATTTTTGGTATTGCACTTTAATTTGAAACATTAAGGACAATCTTAGGTTTAAGTTTGGGGGGTAAGGAAGAAACTTTTAGTTGAAATAATAAAAATCCAAACTTTAGAAACTTGTGAACAATTCAGGATGACACTAACCATTCTAGGTAGATGAAAACTTAGCTCTTTTTCTATAGGAATTGGTGTGCTCATCTAAATGGTTTATTCATAAAAGGATGCCTAGCTCAGGTGTTAGAAATAACATGATAGTTGTTACCATCTCTCTGAATCTATCTCAAATATATCACCTTATGTTTTTATTTTTATAATTTTTTATGTTTCTCTAAGTGATTTGGTGGGGCACCAGTATCAAATTGTTATCACCGCCAGGATGAAATAGAATGTTTGAGATCAAGCCCCATTATTGTATTATTGAGTTTAAAAAAATATATATAATAAATAAAAAAATCGAGTATTGACACTTTGATAGCAATATGTGTGTTAAATCCCCGTCTTCGTCGACTAAGCAAAGGTGGAACGCAGGATCCATGAGAACTATCATGTATGATGCTGATAAGGAGCATGCGCTTGGATTCATTTGATCCAATCATGTTGTCAGTACATTTAAAATATTTTCAATAAATCGACCGCTGAGACCTTTGTATATACCAGCTGGGTCGATATTAGTTTAAGGAGTAAGACTACTGGGAGCGTATCTAAATCCATTCATCTTGGCACTGACCTTCAGACAGATATGGGAAACACCGTTCACTTTAGTCAACATGTGCAAACATCATTTTGTATATATCCATCTTCTAAATCTTTATATGTGATTGTACTTTGATAGATTCTGAGTATCGTGGTTGAACGACTATTTAAGTAGAGTTTTGAATTCTTGTATGAATTTTAGTACGCTGAGTGAAAACTTGCATGCAGCAATTGGACTCATATAGGATAATGATTCTTATAGGTGAAGAATTTAGTGTGCCAACTAAATAATTTGTTTAGTATCTATCCCCAATCGTTCACAGGTAGATAGGTTTTGTAGTAAAGGTTTTGTGGGTATACCTTTTGTAAACCCTCACGAGATAAAAGTCGTCCACTAGGGACACCTAGGGGTTTAAAGGATTATTGCACACGCTAAGTGCAATCGCGATGCCTGTGAAAGTCAGTTAGGATTTTTATTTTCTAGATTTGCTCAATGACTAGCAAATAATAAGTTTGGGGGTATTTGATAGACACATTTTTGTGTCTGATTTGTCTCAATTCTTTATATTGATAGTGCTGGATTGTGTACTAATTGTGTTACTTTATGTGTTTGTAGATATTTTTGGAAAATAAACATCATTGGAAAAATGGCTCAAAAAAGTGTTAAAGGCACACATGAAATTTACTAAAGGCACCCAACAAGAAATGATAAAGACACATATACTTTGGATAGGGGCACCCCCTTTATTTTCAAAATTCAAAAGAAAAAAAAATCTTGGCGGGAAGATATTTTATCTTAACTGCGTGAATCAAAAGCATGATTTTGGAGATTCTTTTGCTATTAAACAAGATATTATCTTGCCATTATCATGGAGAGATTTTATGCGATTGGGAGACCACAAAATCAAGACGGAATATCTAATCAGATCACGAAAATTGAAGAGAAAAAATACCCGAGTATTATTCTCTGTTAATGAAGATTTTTTGAAGATTTGGTGGTCTGTGGTGTATAAATAGGATGGGGTCGAGTCATAAAAGGGATAGAGAGTTTAGGAAGGGCTCAGAAGACGATTAGAAGGCAGATAAATCAAATCAGAAAACTTTGTTGTTGCTGCTGCATGAAGAACGGAGAATAGGCAACAATTTGTTCAACCTCTCAGCCACGGTTTCTTCATCCATTTGCAACGGATATCTTTGCGACTGCAACATTTATCTTCAGCTGCAACGGTTTCTTCAACCCATATGCAACGGATAGCTTTGCATCTGCAGCGTTTATCTTCAGCCCCTCTGTAATAGTTAGTCTGTAACGCCTATAAACGTTGCAAACTCACAGTTTTCTTTGTTTTTCTCCTTTTTCATCATTTGTAAACATTTTGAGCCATGAACCATAATTTTGAGCAAGCGATTAATATGAGGAGCTAAACCCATTTCTGAGGTGACGGATGAAGCTATTTTTCCAAAAATTATGTGGTAATGTTTATTTAATTAATTTATGCAATTCTTTTATGATTATTTGCCTTGATTAAAATTTGATTAATGATTTTTATTAAAAGGTTGTGATTTCGTTAGATGGTACATGCTTGGCCTAGGTTTTTGATGTTCCATGCTTTTGTTATACAATTGTTATTTTGAAAATCTACTTGTTGCAATATTATAGAATCAAATTAAATGTAAGAATTGCATAATTATAATTATTGAATTAAATCATTTTAAAAATTGGAAAATAGTGGAATCTTAGTCTCCGTTTTCTCTCAATCTTGTTATTAATTTTATTTAAG
>JAJJMC010012022.1:0-17881 GCA_023531435.1 Papaver californicum | reverse complement strand
AACCCAACCGTAACTTTCTCTGAATCACAAAAAATCAAACTTTCAAATCGTGATTTCATCTAATTTGAGCCATAAAAAGATCAAGAGTTTAATCTAGAGGTATCTAAATGCTACTATGGTTGATTGAATCAAAATCTAGGGTTTAAAAAAAAAACGACAAAATTTTCTTAAATTTTATCAAGGTTTTCTTTCCACAAAACACAAATTCAAAAAAAAAAAATTCAAATCATTTGATTAGGTAAAAGATTATGTTTAATTAATCATGATTAGGTTAAATTAATCTTAATTAATTAATGTAATTAAGATTACTAATGAGAGGTGGTTTGGGTATTGTGAAAATATTATGGATAAGGGGTTTTTATGTTTTACTTCATAATGTCCCTATTTCTTCTTATTAGAGGAGCCCCTCAATCAATATTGGAGCCCCTATATCAGCCTTCAATCAAACAGCTGTATTTGTCTCAGTGTTTGACTTAAAGTCAATGTATACACATTATACTCTATAATAATATTCTTCCCCTGATAAAAATAAAATTCAACCACAGATAATGCTCATATATTAATAGTTTTGGTTCGTAAATTAATTACCATATCTTTTTTGTTATTATTTTGGTGAAAGGGTAATAATGGACGTTTGGTGGATCAAAAATATTTTATTTACACATTTGCGGTAACGTCATCTTCCTATTTCAGAAGAGCTATTAGTTTATATTGTGTTTGTTTTTTTGTTGATTCGGTATCTAGATTTATCTCGGTCCGAGATAAATGTTAGACTATTTATTTTTATTTTGAGTTAGATCTAATTTCCGATCTGAGTCAGACTAAATCCCTGATTCGAACTCATTTGAATCAGGTATAAAAATATTCCTAATTCATTAGACCAAACCAAATCACTAACTCATATATTTTTAAGTCATACGACTCGGATCTCATGCAATTTTTACAACCTAAAAAGCAATCTTTAACCTTACAGACGAAGGTCGCATCTCTCGGGCATACTTCCATCGTGTGCTAGACTGTAATAATAAAAAGAATCTAAATTAAAGCCGTCGATCTTATTTGCTCCCAACCATATCTTAAATAAGGCAGTTAGCTGGTCAGGGTGATGATCTACTATGTTGTTAGGCATCCTGGAAGACAAAACATGTGTTAGGTGAATACACGTAAACCAAAAATCTTAACCAAAAACCATGAAAAGCGATGTTTGTGATCTGATAATGAGTAATGCGATTGATTGATTAGAATGAGTAGCTAAAGATGCATAGTAATTATTTTCTTGAGACAAACCCTATTGCCATGCTCTATTTAAACCCGAGCCTTGTTAATTTGTGATACATGTGAAAGTTCGTTTGCCGTGGGGAAGACGTTAAAACCAAATTTAACTTTGTTAAATTTATTTATCAAAATTTGACACTAAATTTTGGTTTAAGAGTAAGTCCAGTGGACATAGTAAATTAGCAGATTTGTCTATTTTCATCTTATGGTGGGACTAGCAAACAAATCAACTGGATGGGAAAACCCTTAAATCTACGGTTTTGCCATACCCTTTTCAAGTTGAACTGAGCAATTCAACCTAAGACGGTCGAAATAATATGATGATCAGACTAGGTTGAGCCGACAACGGCTAGTTTATCTGAAGACTTTTATTTCACTCCCTATAAGTTCAACCAATTTCAGCTCCAAAATCACACCCTCTACATCAAAAAATTCTTAGAATTTTAATTCAATCATAATCTTTTCATCTCAAACTCTAAATCATCCCTTCTGTAAAAACAAAAATTACTTCACAATGGCCAGCTCATCACAAACACAAATTACTTCACAAAAAATGTTTCATCGAGAAAAGTTCGCGGTGTAAAGTATACTCTGGATGAAGATAAACCACTTGCAGAACTTATGTAGCATTCACGCTTGATCCTATCAGTGGTGTTCAACAACAAGATCCAACGTTTTGGAGGAATATTTTTAAACAATTTGAAAAGGAAACTGGGAATACATCACTATGATGCTACCGGGTTGGCATGTCATTTTTTTAGAATCAACAAAGACATGAACAGTTAGTTAGCTTTGATGATGCGAATGATTCACCAAAAAGCAAGTCAATGTGGTAAGTTGTATTTTAATTTGTTTAATTGATTTTTAAAACTTTTATCAAGTTGTTGTAATAACTAATTTATAAATGTCGAAACTGCACCAACGAAAAACTCGAGAACAATGGTAAATAGCAAGAAGTTCTATTTCAAACACAAAGCATGTTTCCACATCCTCAAAAAGATGAACTAATATAACCCTGATCTGTTGAATGGATTTCAAGTAACAAAGGAATCCTCTTACGAGAGTACAATGTGTATCAAGGGTCTCCTTATTCTTCATCGGAAACAAACTCAACCCCTCAATCCAATATAGGCGGATCCCAGCATGGTAATTTTAATCTTAAAGTTATTGGAAAATCAGAAAAATATGATGTACCAGGCAACAAAAAAAAAGTAAAAAGAAACAAGAAGGGGGCATCTCAAGGTGCCGCACAATCATCAACTTCATAAATCAACTTTCAATTTTTTTTTTAAAAAAACAACAAAAGTTTGATATTCTAAAAATAGTAGAATGTAAGAAACTGGTTACAAAAATGAAGAATGGTCGTAAAGCGCTTGAAAAGAAATTTTTTAATGCACACATGAGAGGAATCATGAAAATGGATACGACAAAGATGAATCAGGCACAATTGAAACTCTGACAAGATGAATTTGATGAAATTCAAGCACAGAACACACAACAACGTCCAATCTCAGTTGGCGTTGATTCTGATGAGGAGGATGACACCTTAGATAAGGATCACAATAATGCCATTAAACTTGTTTAGTTATTCGTTTTAAATTATGAATGTAATAGTTAGTTTAATTTCAATGTAATCCTTTGTTTTAAGTTCAATTTAATCCCTAGTTTCAATCTAAATTTCAGTGTTGCTTTTTACCAATTTGATCATTAATTTTAATTTTTAATTTTTGTTTAAGTCAAGTTATATTAAAAAAAATGATTGGAATAATAACTTGAAAGTTCAAAAAAAAACACTGTAAATCATGTTACTTATGGTTTATACTTCAAAAATAAGCCCACAAGTGTGCGATCCTCCCTTAGCCTTAAATGTAAACCTCTGTTTTGAATTCTCTATTCTATCATTTTGTACTCTCTTGCGAGCACACTGTGAAGGGGTTGAACATCTTTCCTCAAATCTTTATCTAAATAACTTGTCCAACTGAGATCCTGTCGGGACTCCTCAATTACCATATTATGCAAAATTATGCATGTGAACATAACTTTATTCGTTTCTATTGGTTTAAACGAACAATATGGTCCACAAATTATATGGAATTTCCTTTTCAAAATTCCAAATGCTCGTTCGACATGCTTCCTACACGCCATATGCTTCCCGCTAAAATGTTTTCTATCATGGTGGTCCTCGGCTTGGGGTATATGAGCATAAGCTTGAACTAAAGTTTACCACTGTGGATGAATTCCATCTGCCATAAAATACCCCATGTTATAGATATTGTAGTTGATGGTGAAATATGCAGCTGAAGCATTTCCATACTTTAGTTTTTCATACAAATACGATTTATGCAAAATATTGATGTCGTTATTTGAACCCAGAAGTCTAAAAAAAGCATGCCATATCCAACAATCATAAGAAGACGCCGCTTCCAGAACAACAATTGGTTTTGTGTAATGGCTCTTATACTTACATTGCAAAGCATACCAATGCATACAATCAAGTCTACCTAGCATTCCTGGAAAGCCTCTCTTCTCATTTTTAACTATTAGTCGTTCGACATCATCTTGCTTCAGTTGTCGTAAATAACGTGGACCAAAATGGTTGACTACAGTTCCGTAAAATATTAGGAGGTTTACGTATGCTATTGTTTTTTTCCATACGAATGTACTCTTCACAGGCATCCACATGCACAATATAACCTCAAATACTTAAGGCTGCAGTGACCTTTTATTCAGGACTATATCCTCGTATTTTTAGTACATCAAATTGATAGTTGAATTTAGGTTTTACCCGAAAAAACTCTTAATAACCCGCATGACCAAGTTTTGTGGTATGCGGAAGCGACGTTGAAAATCATCATCAAAGTACACACTTCTATTATTAAAATAATCAAGCATCATTTGTTGATGTCCTTCCTCTTGATATCTCCACACATATATTCTTCTCAATATGACTTTTGGTTCTGGAGCTCACGGTACTTGCCATGTGTATAGTTATATCATAGTATTATTGTCCGCTATTTGTCTGAATCTGCATCCATTTAATCCAACTGGTGCATAATCCCTTATTGTTGTTGGAAAAATATTTTCGTGAATGTGTGTGTTTCTTCATTTTCCAAATTAGGATCCGTCTAATGAGTGAAACGACTGAAACAATGATTATATTGAAGAAATTGGAAGACTTTGTTTTGTAAAAATAAAGAATGGATAGAAATTGAGTATGTTTAAAATAAAGGGATATTTATATAAGTTAAAGAAAATATAACCTCTGGGTGATATTAAAATGTAGCCGTTATCGTAGCAACTCAGGACGGTCATCTCAAGTTGCTGACCGTCCCATGTTGCTGTGATCAAATCAATCTGAGCCGATAGATTATTTTGCCACTGTCAGAAAATGGATTTTTCCATCCACCTGACATAGCAAATGGGGAGATTGTTGCTCCCCACTCTCATATAGGGGTGGGCTCCGTCCATTTAGGATTAGTAGGGGATCATTTTTAGATCCGGTTTTAGTAGTCTCTATAGGATTTTTGTTTACACTTGCCTCGTATAAATTTGTATGGTTGATGAAATTCATATGGTCAAGTCTTTGGCCCAACGGTTATCCTTAGATTCTGGTTACGGTCCGGAATGCCCGCTATTCTCCTGCAACAAACGTGGCCGTCAGCCTAACAATTCAGTCAAGTCAGACTAATTACTTTTCTTTTTTACTTTGAAAATATATTCTTAATTTCATCCACTCTAATTTATGGAATGAAATATGATTAATTAAATGCAACACTAGTTTTCTCTAGGAAATCTGGTGAAAATCGCATCAAATTATTAACATTAATAGTTTGGATTCAACCGAAGTATATTTACATTTTTTTGTAAGGTAAAAATGGAATTTATTTACTGCTGCTAGTTATTTTGGGTTAGACTTTTAGAACCAGAATCATTAAACATGCGGACAGGCACATCCATAGTTTAATGTTAAAGCAAAACTTTTTCCAAGATTTTGAAAAATCAGCCAATCAATCCCTGACTGAAATCATATTAAATAGGAATAAGTAAAGACTGACCAACGAAACCCACAGTATAGGGATTAGGGGATTCCTCAAGGGTCAGTAAACAATTTTAAAAATTCTTTGGTTTTCTTTGTTCCAAAACTACTGTTTTTCAAATAAAATAAAATCGTACACTGATAACAAAAAAATTATCAAAGAAATTATTATAATAAAATTTATTTTGAAATTTTATTATCATCTAAATTTTAGCAGAGCTACGAGAAAAAAATAAGGCAGTAGATGGTTTCGTGAATAACACAGAAAATAATAGTCCGACAAAAAAACTTTTAAACAACAATCTAGATTATATTTCTTAATTAAATTGTATTAAATGATTTTATTGGTATAATGTACCATTTTATAACCGTACTTTAGTAGATTAAATAAGTTTTATAAAAAAAATCTAAATTTTAGCTACATAAAATCTTATTTAAATTTTTTTGATAAAAAAGAGTAATAGATTTTTCTTAAAAATATTTAATTGGATAGGATGAAATTCCACCTCACTGCTAAGACTAAAAGTAGGGCCTACCAAACCCCCTATTAATAGTTCAAATTTCTTGTTTTAAAAGCAGTTCAAAACTTCAATATTTTTCTGCAAAACCAAAACCAATTCACTCCTCTCTCTGTTTCCTCTGTTTACTCACTCTTTTTTCAAAATCATTTTCAAAAGAAGGAAACACAAAGAAAAGAAAAGGAAAGGAAAAACCTTTTCTTTGATTATTGAAAATATCTCTTCTCCTCTCTCTTTGTTGTGAAGAAACCACCAAAGAATATAATCAAAAGCAACACAAAAGCATCCTTTCAGAAACAAGGAAAAAAAAAACAATACAGTAATGGCAAAACCAATAATGTGGTGGAGCTTCTTGTTACTGAGTTTTCTTCTATCATGTATTATAGAAGCTTCTGTAACTTATGATAGTAAAGCTATTATCATTAATGGACAAAGAAGAATTCTTCTTTCTGGTTCTATTCACTATCCTAGAAGCACACCTGAGGTATACTACAAACAGTGTAGTCAATGGGTTTTGCTTAATTTCTCTAAACAAAAACTTGTTTTTTCTCAAATTTATTCAATTTAAGTGGTTCTCATTAATGAATATTTCTGATTATCTTTTCTTTTTCCTGTTAATTTATGATTTTTCTCCAACGGAGCTCCTTCAATTTCTTTCCTTTCTCCAAATTTCATATAAATTTTGAAGCCTTTCAGAACTCTATTCCTTAATACTCTGTTTTCTCTGCAATATGTAACCAATGGGTATCTCTGATGATCCTTTTGATTCCCTTAAAATATTTGAAGTTAACTTTGTTTTCTTTCAATTTCAGAAGTGAATATGAAATGGGTATATTTGGTTTTTAACTTTCTACAACTTGTCAGCTTTTACTTATTTTTTTAGTTTTTTTCTTTCTGCAAATTGAAATTTACTGTTTTTCACTTTAATTTTGGATTTTTCTTCACTTTTTAATAAATTATTGAACTTTTGTTGCTGTGGTTTCAGATGTGGCCTGATCTTATTCAAAAAGCTAAAGATGGAGGTCTAGATGTAATCCAAACTTATGTATTTTGGAATGGACATGAACCATCTCCAGGAAAATATTACTTTGAAGGAAGATATGATTTGGTTAAGTTTCTTAAGTTGGCTCATCAAGCTGGTCTCTATGTTCATCTCAGAATTGGTCCTTATGTTTGTGCTGAATGGAACTTTGGGTAATCTCCTCCTAATTTACAGCTTCAGAGCTTAGTTCAGTATCAAGTTCAAATTTCCAATTTCTTTTCTTTTCTTCTCAGTATCAATTTCATTTGTTTTGAATCTAAAAAGTTGTGTTTTTTGAATTCAGGGGTTTTCCTGTTTGGCTCAAGTATGTCCCTGGTATGCATTTCAGAACAGATAATGGACCATTCAAGGTTTGTTTGATACTTATTTATGGATTGTTTTTCTCTATTCAAATTACAGATTTTCAGTTTTCGGGTTTAGTAGTTGTTATTATTGTACTGTTATTGATGTAGTTTTGAATTTTTTTGAATGGTTTATAATGAAGGCTGCAATGCAAAAGTTTACAACAAAAATCGTCGACATGATGAAAGCTGAAAGAATGTTTGAAACTCAAGGAGGGCCTATCATTATGTCCCAGGTAAACAAATTGATCAATGTTCTCCACCATTTCGGGGTTTATTGAATTTGATATTGTTGCTTGACAGAAATTGTACATGAAAATTGAGACTTTTGTTTTTGGGATTTAAATTGCAGATAGAGAATGAATATGGGCCAGAGGAATGGGAAATTGGTGCTCCCGGTAAAGCATATGCGCAATGGGCAGCTAAAATGGCTGTAGGACTTGGCACTGGTGTCCCATGGGTTATGTGCAAACAAGATGATGCTCCTGATCCAATTGTAAGTAGTTTTGAACTTTTTGAAACCTTCCATAGATAAAAAGTATCTCTTGTTATTCATCATGTTTACCGTTGTTCGGTTTATCTCTAGTGAGAGTTTTTTTTGTTTTGTATTAATGTTGGATAATTCTGATGTTGACGGCAGGGTCTACTAGTGGAGATATTTCTTGAATATTATCCATTTCCATTGTTTCTGACTTAGGTCTGTTCTCTTATGATAGATAAATGCTTGCAACGGTTTCTACTGTGATTGGTTCACTCCCAACAAGAAATATAAGCCGAAGATGTGGACTGAAAATTGGACTGGCTGGTAAGCCACTCACTTATTCCTCCTCAGTCCTCAAGCTGCCCCAAAATAAAGAACTAGATTTCGTATTGTGTTTCTGTTCTTACACAGTTATTAAGAATTCAAAAGTTTATCATCAACTTATGAGGATTTCTTCCGTTTATAGGTTTACAGGATTCGGGGGTGCAGTTCCTCATAGACCTGCGGAAGATGTAGCATACTCAGTTGCCAAATTTATACAAACTGGTGGATCATTCATGAACTACTACATGGTAAGGTTATGCCATAGTTGCATTTGTGATTTGAGTGTTGTTTTTTTAGTCCAAAAGGTGTTTAGTGATCTTCAATCAGTTTTAGTGCTAGCTTTAACTTATTGTTTTTTGTTTTTATACTTCAGTATCACGGAGGAACAAATTTTGGGAGGACAGCTGGTGGTCCTTTCATAGCAACTAGTTATGACTATGATGCCCCGATTGACGAATATGGTATGTTAATCAAGGATTTGCTTATTCTTAAAAGTGCTTACCTGAATACCCATTCAAGCATTTGATACTAGATTCATGAAGTTGGACTAGAAACCTATTTAGTTGTACGATGTTTTAGGCATTTAGCAAAACACAGGAGGGACTCAAAATGACTGTGACAATCCAAGTTACAATTTCTTTAGGACTCTCTATGAACTACTTTAGTACAAGGAAGAAGTCGCAGGTTTGTTCCATACAGGGGAACCAAGACAACGAGAAAAAAGAAGAGCTTCACTTTTTAACTCGGTCAATTGCTACTTTCTGCATCCACTACTTTATGGAAATGAACTTCTAGAATAAAAGATGTCCCATGTTGTAGATTTTACATGGTGGGTCTCTTATGTTAGTCTCTCACTCATTGGACTATGACTGTCATAGATGTCAGCGTGCCGGTTAGAGTTAAAATACTACTTTATATGTTGAATTGCGATTATAAATAAGTTTGTCGGGTTGCCCCAGTTTCAGATAGTTCTCGTTACGTTTTGACAATGACAGGGGAGTCACTATTCTCTCCAAATTCTTGAAGTTTAGATATCCTGCTTGACAGCCGAGTTTCTTGGTTATAAAGAATTAGAGAGAGTTTTCAATTTTCTAACTACTTTCTCTTATCTCTTATGTAGGACTACTAAGGGAACCCAAATATGGTCATTTGAGGGATCTTCATAAGGCAATTAAGCTTTGTGAACCAGCTTTAGTTTATTCCGAACCCACCAAAACAGTTCTTGGGAGCAAGCAAGAGGTTTGTCTCATTGTTTTTTGTACGTATACCCATACCACATAGAAACAATAGCTATACTAACATTTTTCGCAACTGTTTCTTGTTCAGGCTCATGTCTTCAATTACAAGGCAGGAGGTTGTGCTGCATTCCTTGCAAACAATGACGCAAACTCCTATGTAACAGTTTCCTTTAGAGGCTTAAAATACAACCTTCCTCCTTGGTCTATCAGCATTCTTCCAGACTGCAAAAACACTGTTTTCAACACTGCAAGGGTCAGTATCAAAAACTATAGCTGAGCTCTTTGAATGTCACTGAACGTTTTAAAAACTTTAAAAGAAAACTTTGTATTCTCAAAAATATGTGATTGTATTAAGTGATATGCGACATTCTTTTTCACTCCAACACTGAGCTTTCTGTTATATGATCTAAATTCCTAAAAGGTTGGGGCGCAAAGTTCAGAGGCAAAGATGACACCAGTGAGCAGTGGATTTGCTTGGCAATCATATAACGAAGAGACAGCAGCCTACGATGATAATTCAGCTACAACACGTGGATTGTTGGAGCAGATAAATGTGACAAGAGATGCTTCGGATTATTTGTGGTACTCAACAGAGTAAGTAGTCTTAACACCTAGACATCAAGAACCTAACCAATGAGTTAACTAATCAAAAAATACATAAACCAAGCATGAGTATTCTGTTGTCCTTTCCTTCATCTTCTTACTCAATCTTTTCCAACATCTTTATTACATTTTAGTGTCAAGATAGAGCCAAATGAAGCATTCTTGAAGAATGGGCAGTATCCTGTTCTAACAGTGATGTCAGCTGGTCATGCTTTGCATGTTTTCATTAACGGTCAATTATCTGGTAAGCAAATATAATCAGACTAAAGTACATCCTAAACAATTAATTTTTGAGATGCTTATCATCAACAAAATGATCTTTCCTAGAGTAATATTGTCTTTGGTTTTGCAGGAACTGCTTATGGGGGTTTGAATCACCCTAAGCTGACATTTAGTAACAATGTGAAGCTGAGAGTTGGCATTAACAAGATTGCTCTATTAAGCACAGCTGTTGGCCTCCCGGTTAGTTTCTGTTATGTTTTTCTTTCGTTTCATGTCCTACTTTTTCATATTTTAGATAGTCACAAGCAAATCTTACCATTCTGACGCACTCCTTGTTGGTTGAGTTGATACAGAATATTGGCAAACAATTTGAGACATGGAATGCTGGGGTTCTTGGTCCAGTCACATTGAAAGGTCTCAATGATAAACAAAGAGACTTAACATGGCAAAAATGGTCCTACAAGGTTAGTCTTCTGTCTATTCCCTTCTTTGATCCCTTGACATTGCCTCTACAGAGCAAACAGCAAAAATATTAAGATTTCCAAATTTCTGCTTTTGCAGGTTGGTTTGACGGGTGAAGCTTTGAGTCTTAACTCGCTCAGTGGAAGTTCCTCTGTTGAGTGGATGAAAGGATCTTTGATAGCTCAAAAACAACCCCTAACATGGTACAAGGTGAGGATCCCTAGTTTCATACAAGGAACGAACATCTATACATGCCTTTCGTAAGGTATCGTGAACTTTTTTACTGGCTCCAATTATGTGGGCTAACTATGTCTCCTTTTTTGTAGACTATTTTCAATGCACCAGGTGGAAATGATCCTCTGGCTTTAGATTTGGGTAGCATGGGAAAAGGTCAAGTATGGATAAATGGGCAGAGCATTGGACGTCATTGGCCTGCATATAAAGCATCCGGAACATGTGGTGGTTGTAATTATGCTGGGAACTATAATGAGAAGAAATGCGCTAGTAATTGTGGAGAATCCTCACAAAGATGGTAAGATAATAAACTTTTTCATATTTTAGTTAACAGATACTTTTCTGGAAAACCATGAATTTTCTTTTGACTAATTTGCTGTTGTATATCTTTAGGTATCATGTACCTCGTTCATGGTTGAACCCCACTGGAAACTTGATGGTTATTTTTGAAGAATTGGGAGGTAATCCAAGGGGAATCACTTTGGATAGAAGAACTGTACAGAGTGTTTGTGCTGATATTTATGAAGCGCAACCATCACTAGCGAGTTATTTGGCCCTAGCCGATGGAAAGACTGCAGTACCATTGAAGCCGAAAGCCCATCTTTGGTGTACACCAGGAAAGAAAATTTCTTCTATAAAGTTTGCAAGCTTTGGAACTCCCCAAGGAGTTTGTGGGAGCTTTAGGGAAGGAAGTTGCCATGCGCACAAGTCTTATGATGCTTTTCAAAAGGTATTGATATAGTTTTGTTTTTCAACATTTCATATTTTGCATCACTCAAGAGAGAGATAGTCTGCATTTATGTGTACAACTTGCTCAAGGAGCTCGTTTGCGCAATCTTTTTGCACCTAATCTGTGTTAGCACAAATTTTAACACAGGAGATGTTATTGCAGAACTGCATCGGACAACAATCTTGTGCCGTAACTATTAGTTCTGGGATTTTTGGAGGAGATCCTTGTCCAGGTACCATGAAGAAGCTTTCCGTTGAAGCCATTTGCACTTAAAAAAGGTTATCAACAGCGAAAAGTGGATTCAAATAAATATTGCATAGTAGTTCTTCTTTCGTATATAAAAGTACAGTTACTTCATATGATTCTCGGTAATTCTGCATTATACATCTGAAGTCATCAAAGACTACTGGTTTCGGTTATTCGCTTTTGCGACAGGATGAAGTTGTAAACCTGCAACACATCATTTGGCGAAAAGCATGCGTACAGAGCGGTGAAAGATTTGAAAGAAGGCAAATGTAAATAGAGTAGCTTTGGTTTATCAGAAAAAGCATTTAAAGATTGAAAGGGAGTAAAGGCATGTTGTGACCGAAGATTTTTTTGTGTCCACATGCATGATCTGGTCAGTTTAAAGGAGAATGCTTGCGCAAGTTTTTGGCTTGCATGAATTGTGTTCTCTTTAGTTGAAGCAATTTTTTTTATTGCTTTTTCTCAATGTAAGAAGGATTTACATATAGTAAAATTATTATTGAAGTTTATCATCAGTAAAAATCTCCCACTAAAATTGACTGCAGGGAATGGTGGATCTCCACATCCCTTTGGCAGAATTCATCTCATCATTCGACTAGTACATGCATTTGAAGTACATGAAGTTCAATATTTAGTCTTTTCTGGCGTCCATGACGTTTTTCAGAACAATGCTCACTCCTAGCACAACCAAATACTCATCAGGCAATATAGCGGCTTTCTAAGAACTCATTCTATCACAATATCAACTCCTAACAGCTTTCAACCAAATACTCATCATGTAAACAAACATAAAGAATACCGAACACTACTTCATATTCATTGCAATGAAGTAGTGTTCCCTTGTAAGATAAGTTGATATGTCTCAATCACTGTTTGCTTTGGTCTATTCCCTTATAACCATTTCAAGATTAGAAAGGTTGTGACAAGCATAAGACTTGGATCAAAATCCAGGATTCATTTTGTTGTATCACTTTCAATTTCGATTACAAGTTTATTACTATCAAGTGCATTTTAAACCAACTCCAAGATTGGGTACGGCTATTTAAAACCCGTACCCATCTACCAATACGTACCCAGACAACAGAACAAAAAAATAAAAAAGGCAATAACTCTGTCTGTTAGAAAGTAACATGTCGAATTTAGATAGAAGTAATTTGGGGTATTAATAAGATAAAATATGATCATTAAGAAGTAAAATCCACACACCTTTTATCCACATATTTTTTGTAATGATTAATATACCCTTGATTAATTAGTGTTAGTGTTGATTAATTAGTTGTTAAATTTGATTATAGATTATATAGTTAGTGTTAAAAAATCATTTCAGTTATAGTTTAAAAAAATATATAGGGTGTGTTAGAAAAGAAGAAGAAGAAGTTGAGGAAACTAAGTTTTTGTAATTTCAATAACTAAAATGATAATTTCAACAAACAAAATGAAGAATCACATCAAATTGAAGATAATAATGCATCAAACAAACATGTACTGCTTAAGAAACTCAAAAACCCATTTCGTATGCGTTTCTATGTGACCGTAGCCAAAAAATTCCATTTTTGCATGCATTTAATGCTATTGACGTCCCAAAAACGGTAGATAATAGAGTTTATTATCTCACGATTTCACACTCTGTCACAAAATTTATCATAATCAGTAGTTTCGATAGAATCGATTACTACTGATTATCCAACGAGCCCCCAATTGTTTTTTTCCCCAATTTCAAAATTTTCCTTCTTTCATAATCGGTAGTTTAGAGAAGTTGAATTTCTACCGATTGTAAAAGTAGCCACATATATAAATTTTGCCAAAGTGAGAAAGATTTCGATTTTTTTTTTACTTTCACAATTGGTAATTTAGGCAGATCTAATATCTATCGATTGTGAAAGTAGCCCCAAATTTAAAATTTTCTAACCTTATAATATTTCTAATTTTTCTACAATCATAATCGGTAGAAAGTAACTAAAATTATCTACCGATTATATTGACTTTCAGGTTCAAAAATCTAACTAGTTTGTGGTTCTAATCGGTAGTAAATTGTTTATAGTTTTCAACCGATTACCATATAATCGGTAGTTACATAAAAACTTAAATAATGATAATCAAGAACTACAAATTATAGTAGGCTACCTTATTTTTTTGAGGAGATTGTTGATGCGGTTAATCCTGTTTCATACGAGGGGTCTAGTACATTTCTAAACTATGCTAACGATTAAGGTGAACTAAAATGAAAGTTGATAATGAAGTAAACTTGAAAAAGTTAACATAATATTTTCGAAACAAAAAAAACCATTTTCATCCCTTACTACATAATATTGTTTAAAGTATTTTGAAACACCTAACAACAACGAAATAAAAAACAACATAGACATTCAAAGGGATTAATATCATTGATCTCATCAAATTCTTCCACTCCTTGTTACTCCCGTCTTCTTAACACCAATTTTTACTCTTCTCTTCTTCTTCTTAGCCTCATCATCTCCTCCTTTCTTGTTATCATCAGCTTTTTCTTATAACTTACCAGCTTTACTGTAATATGGTTTTCACCTTCAAAGTCGCGTTCCTTGAAAAAGAGTCTCGGATCAAAATCATCTTCTTCTTCCTCTGATTCAATGTAGTTG
This sequence comes from Papaver californicum, assembly GCA_023531435.1. Taxonomy (NCBI): domain Eukaryota; kingdom Viridiplantae; phylum Streptophyta; class Magnoliopsida; order Ranunculales; family Papaveraceae; genus Papaver; species Papaver californicum. The sequence continues at coordinate 3,514 of JAJJMC010012022.1, read as the reverse complement.
AGGGGATTTTCAGCACTTTTCCAAGGATTCTCAGGATCGTTCACCCAACTTACAAATTATGGATCATTGGCCATCATATTTAGAAGTTCTTCTGGAGTTACTGGTCCAGATATTTTTGGAAGAGGTTTTAAAGGAGAAGTAGCCTTTTTCTTTTCATTCTTATTCCTAAATAAGAAAAAAAAACAAGTTGTAAGCACATAAAAGAGTTTTACTTTAGGTAAAACACAAAGTCTAATTTTAAAGTAAACATACATTCATAAAGAACCTGATAAACAAACCCATACATGAGTTGAAATATTTTCTCTCAAAAACTTAGTTCTAACTAATCAAGAAGTTGAATAATTAAACTAAATTTGTACCAAAAGACAAACAAAGTGGCCAAGAAAATCAAAAATAACCAACAACAAGAAAACATATAACACAAACCCTATTTCAGGAATAATTCAGGGACATGAATGAGCAACCAAAATGAAAAGAATCAAAACCTAATAAAAAATCATACTCAATAAATGTCCATATATGGGAATGAGACCTCTTGAATCATTAACTAACTACACAGTATCTATTAGAAAATGAAAAGAATCGCACGAACATGCTAAATAATTATTCAAGAATTTAGTCACAAAACCTTGCATGTGAGAAACTATATAAAGATCTAATAACCTACATTTTCATCATTTGCGCAGAAATCCTACATTTTCATCATTTGCGCAGAAATCCTATCCACCAACCTGGGAAACCTTCAAACTTAACAACGTATTGGCGGATTATGCATTTCCAAGAAAGCGCCACCCATCTTACATCTAATGTACGCAGACGATCTCCTCATCACGTTCAAAGCAAACCCGGATAGTTGCAATCACCTCAAAAAGATACTTCACTCTTATAGTACTTTGGCATGCCAGCTAATCCACACTTCCAAATCTACCATAATTCATCACCATTGACTGGGTCCATATCTAGTACACGCTTTTAGCCAATCCTTCGACATACCAACCACTTTGCATCCCCCTATATTTGGGAATCCAGTTAAAGCGAGGAAGATCGTCTTAGTACATTTTTCGAGTCCCTGCTCCAGCGACTAGCAAGAAAGGAAAAAAGATGGATGACCAAATGTCACACCCCTGCTGGAATCCTAATCAAAACCTCTTTAACCCCTACTTCCAATCATATTATGCAAACCCAACTTCTTTCCACCCATGTACATAACCAAATAGATCGTATTACCATAATTTTTTTTTTGGGGAACGATTCTTTAGTAAAAAAGCTTCACCCGCTGAGATGAGATAAGTTATCCAAACCACTCTCTCAAGGAGGGTTGGTCATAAGGAAAAGTTGTGAACATAACAAAGCCCCTCTCCTTAAAAGGGTTTGGAACATGATTAACCCCAATCCATCTTGGCCAGACTTTAAGATGAGAAATACCTTAAACAACAACTAATTCTCTAACACACCCCTCCTATTCCTACTGCTTCCAGTGCTCAATGGAAAAAATTGGTTTCCCTCATACCCCTTTCAAATCTCTTATGTTCCACCGCATTGGGAATGGTCGTACAACACCTATCCAGGCTATCTGGATTCCGCATTTCCCATGCCTAGATCAAACCCAATGCCATCCCATCACAACAGTGGTGGATCTCATCGACCCCTTAACTCATAATCGGTCACCTGATAAGCTCACCCACCTTCCACCCGTAGCATCCCATAATATCAAAAAAATTCATCTCTCTCAGAAAAACCAACCAGATTTGATTATCTGGCCGCATTCTAAATCTGGAAAATATACCACTGCTTCTAGATACTATTTCCTAACCCAAGATTTCATTACCCCAATTGTCAATGCCTACCCACCCACCAAAATTCTATGGATCATACCATGTCCACCAAAAATACGACTTTTCTTGTGGAAAGCAATCAACAAAAGTTTACCTACCTTTTCCATCTTTCACCGCATCAGAATCGTAACCTCCAACCTATGCCTGCACTGTCCAAAAAATTGGTTAACAGAGGGTATTCATATAAAGATCTTATACCCTTTCTATCCGAAACCTTGGAACAGTTCTAAGCAACGATCCCATCATAGAAATCCAAGGGGAACAAAGGAAAATTCTTGCTCTTTGAATGTACAAATAGTACAACGAGTACTAATGATGAAGTAGAAGAAGTGTTTGTCCTACGTTATTCCAATTCTCGACCGGAAACAACTGATCACCTTCTTTTCCACTGCGCCAGAGCCGTTGCCTCTTGGAACATGTTGTTCACCCCTCTCTCGATTAACCAACCCCCCACCATAACTCTCCCAACCATTATAACTCCGCAAACAACCATTCTTCAAATTTTATAACTTCCGGGACAGCCCTCCACCATAACATCAATTTTTTTCCTCACATGGTCCTTATGGATAGCGAGAAAAGAGCTTGTATACAAGCACAAAAGTAAAACGTCGGAATTTTTTTTATCTGAAACTATTGCACAACAATATGAATATATATGGTAAAGAGAGGCAAGTCCCCCTGTAACCCCGGATGATAGACCCACTTTTTCCCACATCAATACCCCTAGACGAACGACCATTATTTCAGTGGGATGGTCCTGCCCTACCTTAGACTGGATTAAAATCAATATAGATGGAGCTGCCAGAGGCCATCCAGAAATTGTATGCGCGGGATTCATCTGCAGAAACTCGGAGACAAGAACAGTGACGGCTCTTGCTCAAACGCTGGGAATTACCACTGCATTGATCGCGGTAACTTGGACCACGCTTTTAGCATCTAGAACTGCAATTGATAAACAATGACTAAAAGTCCTCTTTGAAACAGACTCTGAAAATCTCTACAGATTCGTCGTTATATATTCTTGTGATCCACCTTGGTACATAGCAAGGATGATAGTGGAAATCAAAGGTAATTCCAACATATACCGCATTACGAACCCACCACAACTATAAAGAAGGTAACCAGGCAACAGATGGCCTAACCAACCACGTGACATATGGGAGTAAGACCGAAAATTTGACAAAGATTATATAGGATCATACAACTCCAACCTTTCTTTCTCAGATTGTATTAAATGACTTTAAGGTGTCACGTACCCGCCTGTAATCTCCTTTTAGTTCTTTTTACAAATTGTGATTAAAAAAATAAAATAATCAAAATTATTCCAATACTGAATGGAACCATAATTGGTATAAAAAATTATAAAGCAACTACCGATTGCTCATAATCGGTAGGTCGGGTTCCTAATAACCTTCCAATTATAAACAATCAGTAGATACTGTTGACTATTTAACTACCGATTATGAATCAATTTTTGAAAAAATTATAGTTGTAGAAGCAACCATGATCGGTAGATAAACACGATTACTAACCACCGGGTGTAGCCCTAAAATTGGTTTATTGTAAAACACAATGTATAATTGGAAGATAAACCGATTTTATATCTACCGATTATCTCAAATATTTATACAGAAAAAAAATACAGGTCATAATTGGTAAATAAAAAGTAATTTGATCTA
>JAJJMC010012006.1:0-21315 GCA_023531435.1 Papaver californicum | reverse complement strand
CTAGTCTCTGTTTGGTTTGCTCATTGTTACAGGATAATTCTCCAACATAAATAGGCTAGAAAAAATATTTAGAATTCATATACAGCTTAATAATTAGAATTAACTATACTTGAGCAAAGTCAAGTATTATACTTCCTCCGTTTCAGGAAAAGAGTTACTTTTCCTATTTGCACAATTGTTAAGGTAAGATGAGAAAGAATAACTTTTATAATTTATTTCCAAAATTACCCTAATAAAAAATTTAATAAACATATATTTTTATAATGAGAATAATAAAATTTCTTAAAATAACAAGGGTAGTTTTGAATGTTTGTTACGTTGAAAAATGAAAATAACTCTTTTGTTAGAACAAAAATTTAAAGAGAAAATAACTCTTTTCCTAAAACAAAGGGAGTATATAGTTTATGAAGAGTGTTATATCATGGATTAGCTGGCGGCCTTTGATGATGATCAGATTCCATCCACCGGCTAATTAATTGTTTTGTGATAATTCAAACTTGTCTGTTCAATTACCTAAAAGGAAACTGCACCTTCAATTTTGTTGGCCTTTCTCAGTAGATTAAATAAAAAGGTTGGTGCATGTCCTCTTCCTTGACTCTGTATAAACTATAATATCATACGGAGAAATCATGGCTTTTGTTCAGATGCTGCGCGCTATTTATGGTAGCAATGGCCTCATCTAAAGTGATGTCGCAGCGATCCACCACTGAATCAGCCTATCCGAAATGATTCATATTTGTAAGATGAATCGGATTGGAAGCTACTGATCCAAATCCGATCAGCAAAAGCCATTTTGATGGACAACTCAATTGTTAAGTTACGTTGGGCAGTACTTACCGTAGGTAAATGTGGATGATGGTAGGAAAATACTAACCAACCATAGGGATACAGACATACAGTTTCTGTAGTCTATACTTGGAAAGAAATGCCATGTAGTTAAATAAGAGAGACGAGATAATTCGGTATATCTCGTTATTATAGACAGTAGCTTTTATTTTGCACTAGATTTGTATCCATGCTATGTAATGGGTAGAAACATACGGTGTGTACTTATCCAGATCGGGTTAGGATTAACCCGTAGTAGGTTACAGTCCACTATATCCTTAGTATTTTTTAATAACAAGTCTAAAACCCCAAACCTAATCCTAGATGGACTGGCTCTCGCGGGTCCACAGGTCTATACCCAACTGTTAATTTTTAATTGCAAACCAACAAGTAATGCTGCTGAGTCGAACACGAGACAGAGAGGTTATTAGACTATAGGCATATCCACCTTACCAGATTGTTGTTAAATCCCCTCAAGCTATCTATTCAAATTAATAAAATAAATAACAATCCTATTTATATATCCACTCATCAGTCTATATCTTTTGTGCTACGGATCTTCAGTTCTTCGTTACAATATTTCCATTACTTCACCTTTTCTATACATTGGCTAACCCTTTTATGAACTAACCGGTCAAGCACCCTTTGATCACCACCCTTTAAATACATTTTCTTCACCGTTCTATATCTCTTAAAATCTCTGATCCAAAACAATATGACCAGTCTATTATATTTCACTCCTCTAGAATACCCATCTCTCCATCCACCGTTTTATTATATTATCTCTTTACATCCGAAGATCTTGATCTATTTTTAAATCTTTCTTAATTATATTTTTCTACGGATTCTATTGTTATAATTTTTATAATAAATTAATTTATTACGATATAATCGATGGGTCTCAGCAAGGGTTTGAATAGTTTGATCATGGATTGTTATTTCTTTGAATGCATTGATGTAACTTATTATTTCTCTATGTTCAGATCAAAAATGGTCTTGGGTTTGGAAATTTGTTCAGTTTACAATATAAAACTGTAGAATATCAGTTCGTATTGAAGATTAAACTAAATTGAATTGTGGGAGAAGAGTTATAATTTCTTCGTTGAAACCATAGAATTTATATAATTTTCAGAAATTGACGGATTGATGGGCAGCCCGTGGGATGATCCTAGCCCGGTTTATTTATTATTAGGTCTGAAAATACCAATCCTAATCCGGCTCGTATAGCCAACAAGTCGTGCCGAGACGGGTTAAAACAAGCCGAGTTAAGGTCAACTCGCAGGCCGGGTTATAATTTGATAGTTCTATGCGAGATTATGAACCTGGTGAAATGGTCTTGCGAGAGATACCGCCATATCAAAAAGGGCCTGGAGGAAAAATAGAGCCAACGTGGGAAGGACCATATATAGTAAAATGAATTGTTGGTAGTGGAGAATATGAACTAATGGACCACGAAGGGGAGAAGTTGGATTATCCGTGGAACCTTAAATACATCAAAAAATATTACTCATAAAGCCAAATTGGTATGCGAGAGCTCTCGAGAGAGGTATGATTGTATACCTAAATAAGTACATTAATAATTCATAAAACCTGGATTACAGGCTAGAGCCCCATGTGATGTGATCCTAAATCCTTCCACGAGGCGAGGACAGTCAATGCATGAGACATATTATTTGCCCAAGAGGCAAGAAGCAAACTCATAAGACCTATGACATATTACATGGTGAGGCCTAGGATCTTTCGTCTAAATAAGTAGGAGGCACACTGAGTAAGACCTACGAGGGGCATTTAAGACCTCATTAACAAGAAGATAAGCCTTATCCGCCTAAAGGCAAGAGGCATTTAAGACCTACGTTTATTGAATATCATTGGATTGTGATTCGCCGCTTCTCGCCGCATCATAGCCTGGCGAAAGACATTCGGCGGGAGGTATAAACTATACAAGAGACGTCGAGGTACACGGTTGAGGCATGGGTACTTGGGACGTTTGAAGCGTTACGTGTTATTTCCATATGGCCAAGTCCTCGATAGTTTATGTCTGGTCCCAAAACACCCCTCCTAGGGTGTGGACCTGGTACGAGATGGGAGGCGAAAGGTACATCTACCAGATGTTTTGCTTCCTTGAATGGACAGTCAGGGAGAACATAAAGGGACGAAATCCTCCTTTAGAGAGATAAAGTAGCCATATAAGACGAGGTTAGAGGGATTATTACTCATGAGAGTATTTAGGATCACACCTTCATCAACGAAGCAAATAGACATTAAAAAAGCACCCCTTCATACAAAAAAAAGGCATGCTAGAAATATATCATTCTGATTATAATTGAATTTCTATTAAGAAAATATTGAAATGCATAGATGAAGGAAAATGGTAAATGATACCTTCGTGGGAACATCAAATAATGATGTGATTCAACAAAAAGATGTAAATTTATTAATTAATATTGATCATTTAACCATGTAGCAAAATCAACACATCATTAACTCGGGAGCGCAATCACTTATAAAGGTGGGAGCAGAGATAAAAAAAACATCAAAAAGAAATCAGGTCTTCACAAAGTAGGCCATTGCCAGTTTCATCCACACCAGTGGAAGCTTCGGTATTTCCTTCGGGAACGGTTCTTCTTGTATTGGATCTTCAGTGGATTTCCCCTTCAACAGAGGTTCTTCTCGCGATATCTCTTCTGGACAACCTCGTCATTACCTTCATCATCAATCTCTTCACCATCCTCTTCGTCGCCACCTTCTTCTTTGTTATCTTCATCGTCATATTTCACATCAGGAAGTTAAGATTCACTTGGCGAAGATTAAACTTCTTGCAAAAGTCATTGGCAAATATTTTTCGCGGATACTTGATAATCCTTCTTCAGTTGCTTAAAAATAGCCGTCTTACGAGCCTCAAAATCATCAATTTCCTCGTCAAGCTTCTCGTTCTTCTTGTCAAGTTCTTCAAATTTCTTGATCTCGACATCTGTATTAGCATGAGCCCTTTCAGATCATTACAATCCTTCTTCAATTCCCTGCGAGCCTTCTCTAGTTCTTATCCCTTCAGTCTCTCTAACTCTGCAAGGAAAGCAAAAAAAAATGATTAGTCAAATAGCTCAACCAGGCAAGAGCGTGACGAAGTAAAAGTTCCCTTCTAAAAAGAACTTCTTTCTGCAAGATAACTTCTCTCAAGGTATCTTCAATATCCTTCTCTTTGCTTGCCAACTCAGTCATCTTACACTGAGTATTGCCCAATTGATCCAACGCCTTGTCAGATAGATTGTTGAATTATCCTTTGTGAAGAGCAATGATTCTGTCCATTTCCTTCATACGGTCCTCAGTGGCTTGACTATCTTTAAGTAACAATTTATTGGTATTGAGGATCTCATCCTTATCCATGTGAAATGTGCGAAGATATGACTTAGTCTTTTCAAGGTCTTTTTGCATCTGTTCGTGGTCTGTTTAAAGTTTGTTGAGATCTTTTTTTGGGTTGCACATGACTGTCCTGGGATGTGCGAAGATCTTTCTCGGTGGTACGAAGCTTCACCACATTAGTATCTTTTCTTGAGAGAAACTTTTTACTTTCAGCTTGGAAATTCCTCGACTTCTTTCTGAAGATCAATATTCCGACGAGTTAGTTCCACTTTACCCTCCTCGAGGTGGATATTCAGCTCTTCCGTATTTTAGAGATCGTGAATCAAGTGATCTATGTGTTGGACCAATCCTCTCGTATTTTGTAACACCTAGGTTAAATGGTTATTTCGTTGTTTGTATTTTTCATACATCTCGCGTATGGTTTCAGCTTCTAGCTTGCGCTTCTCGACAGCTCTTTCCCAAGTTTGACAGTGTTCTTTGGAGAGAGAAATCAAGGAAGTGCTCGTGAAATTACCACGAAGTTCATCATTTCGTTTTCTTTGTGAATTCAATGCCTCCTCCTCGGAATCCAATTCCATCTGCATTGGTTCCTTGTCTTCCTTCAACTTTGAATTCTCATTTTCCAGCCGAGTGCGGTTCATCTCTGTCTGACGAGCCTCATCCAAGGCAGCAAGATGGCGGTTGTATTCCTACACGGCAAGTACAATTTCAGCAAAGAAGATGCGAGCACTTTAGACAAATCAGAGAAGAAGTAAAACTTACCAGCGTCAGCAACCCAGCTTGTTGATCGTCTGGCTTAACAAATAAGACACAAGATCCATTCATTGTGCATCCAAAGAAGAAAATGAATTGGAGCACAGCATCATCATCGCACTACAGACTCAAGAAGGGATATCCACTACCACTCCTTCTTTGACAGCTTTAAAACATCTGTATCCAGGAGATCATCTCGTGAGAACACTTGTCTCCGATGCTATCCAAGGTGGATATTTTTTTTCCTGATTTTCGACTTCCTTTTCAGTCTCGGAGGCCTTCGAAACTTCAGGTTCGACTGGGGACCCTTAGGTTCAATTGGAACTTCAATGGAAGGCTACGCAGAAATGATGTCATTATTCGGAGGAGGCATAACTGAATCATCATTGTCCTTCAGGATTTCCTCATGGACCTCCTCGATGGCTTCTTTTTCATTCTCCACAGGAAGAATGTCTTCCTTAGTATGGATATATATCTGCTGCGAAGACGGAGGACCCAAATTCGTGTAATATATTATTGGCACCTCGAGAGCGGCGCTCTCCTTCATAATACAGCTAGCTTTCTTCTTCGAGGGAGGTGTGCTACTTTTCTCGCTCACTCCCACCTTCGTATCATAAAATTCGCTTATGTCAGATAAAAAACATGAGCAAATAAAGAGAACATAGTAAAAGAAAAAGTATGTTTTTTGCCTTCCTAGGTTCAGAAGACGCTCGCTTGCGAGAAACTTTGGGATTCACCTCATTAGCAGCAACAACATCCCGAAATTGCGAAGATGAGTACCGAAGGAGATAAGGATGAAAATAACAAAGCGAAGGGAAGAAAGTATTACCTCAGGAGTTCTATCAGACCATCCCAAGTCCCATGGTCCATACTTAAGCAAGTGTTGGTGCTCCCCCATAGGACCCTGACGAGGGACATTATTGGAGTGTCTACCCCATGCCCAAGGGCCTTCAATAATCAATGGGTACTTCATCTAATTCTCGTCAATCGAAAAGACGAAGAAATTGGTGGTCTTATTTATCTTCAGGTCAAGGTCATAAAGGAGGATTTTTAGATCAGTGGAATATCGTCCCAGTTGAAGCGAAGCGGTTCTGAACATAGTTTGATAAGAAAATATTCGCAGTATAGTCGGAGGAGTTGAATGGACGAGCCTTTCCAGGAATGGTTGATTAGCCCTGGGAGCGTGCTGCGAATTCATTGATCAAGCGAATGACGTTACCACTCAGTTGGAAGATAACACGTCGAGGCAACAGGCGAGTCAAGACCTCGTAGAACGGAGGGTTGGCATTATTGTAAAGAGGAAATCACATACCATCTCTCAGCTGACCTAAGATGATTACACTAGTATAAATATGGGCTTTGGTGACAATTCAAAATCCTTAATCATGATAGTTCACGAATTAACTGTCACAAAAGAATAAGCTATGAGATATATGCAACAGTTTCTTACCAAAACTCACACCAATAATATTGAAAAATCGTGACAGTTTGTTAACTGTTAGTGAATATCTATACGATGACAATTTTTGTAGGAAAATGTTAGTGTACATTGATGAATTATAGTAGTTATAAACTGATACCTTTCTTAGGTTATTGCAACTGTTCAATATAAGAACTGTTATCGCCACTTCTATTTATAGTGACATTTTTGATTCAAAACAGCTGCTATTCATATAATCTACCCTAAAACATTCTCAAATGCACGATGTTGTTAGTTTGAGTCCTTAATTAACCATTATCTACTAGTAGTGGTTTGTACTGTGATAATTTTGTTTTGTAACTTCTGTTAGTGGGTCTCTCCACACCTTCGCCTATCTTTTTGTTTGGAAACCCCAACATAAGCTTAAAAATATTTTTTCAATACTATCACCCATCACTCTCTATTTCCATTAAATTAAAAACCTAAACTCTCTCAACAATTCTTATATATGTACAGGCAAATCTCATCCTTCTCTTCTCTTTATTTTTTCTCTTAGCAAAATCTGGGATCTCATCTTTTACTTCAATCTAGGGTTTTTCTTTTACTTTAATAATCCGTATACAATTGTGGACCTAATGGTTACCAAACAACTTTTGTAGCAGTGAAAATCGGGGTTTTCCGTATCTGTCAAGTCAGTTTTACTTTTAAAGAGTACATAGATAGAGAGAGAGAGGGGGGGGGGGACCATCAATAGAGATAGATCACCAGAAACATCTTCTAAGCTTAATTTGAGATTTCGCTACTGAAAAATCTCAAGGAGGACATAATTTCTTAATTTTTCCGATTTTTTATTTATTCTCTGTTTAATTCATTTCGAAAATCTTATCTTATAGTTTATGAGAATTGTCTATTAATTGTTAAAAAATCTTTGTTACGATTCATAACGAAAAGTAGTTGGTTTAAAAATGAGAATCCGAGATAAATAAAGAAAATTCTCAACTCGAAGAAGCTAAACGTTGTAAAGAAACTGCTGAAAAAGAACTGAAAGGATATGAATTCGAATTGGCTTTAACTGAAGCTTCTGTTCAAGCTTTAGAGGTTTGATTTTGTTCTTTGAGGTTTTCACTTGGTAAATTAGAAGGTTTCTCTTATAGATTTGTGTAATTGTGTTTTAAACTATCAGACTAGAATTTTTGTTACTCAAGATGAGATTTCGAAGATTGGATCAGTTGTTGACGCTACTAAAGACCAAGAAGGTCTTTCCTAGTATGAGCTTCTGATTCCTTTCATTTAGGTTTTATATTTCATAGTTGCATTTCAGTTGCAATTAAATGATGAACCTATTAATAAAACTCCTCTAAACAATTTTTTCTTTCCATGTTGATGCAAAAAGGAGTTTATTAATCAAATGCTTGAATTAAACTAGCAAATAAGGTCGATATTTCACTTTCTTTTTCAATGTTGCTTCTCTTTCTTTACTATATTTTTATTAAGATTTCACACAAGGACAAGAATAAACAGGTAAGTGTAGGGTTTGGAATTCGTTACACCTAATCAACAACATTAACTTTATAGTTTTTATTGGTACTTAAGCTAGATACAATTAGTTGTTTTGCATAGTACGAATATTTTCTTGGAATGTTGAGAATTTTGGTCTAACTAAATTTAAGATTTGTTATCTTATGCGTTAGTCATATTACTAGATGGGTGTAAATTTAGCTTCAAAGTCCTATAAAAAAATTACTTGGGGTGTAGTGAAGCATCAAGCCTTAGAAATATTGGTTTTCCTCCGAAATGTTATAATTTTTGCAATACTTCTTTTGTGATATTGTGACACATCAGTTATGTCTAGCAACAGTAATTAAGTTTAGGTATTCTCTTGCTGGTAAACAACTAAGATTTTACATCCTAAGTAGGTGAGTGATGAATAAACCATATAAGTTCTGGAATGTGAGTGTGAGATTTGGCATAGTCGATGGGGTGGTAATTTCAAAGTAGCGTCGGCTCATCAAAGTTGTCTAGAAAGAAGCTCCCTCCTGCCTAAAGAGTAACTTTAGTTCCCAATGGATATTTAACATGCAAGGATATGGATCGAAGAGTGGGTTGATATATTGCTATCAGGAGAGCTATATTTGTAATCCTAGAAAGAATCGATCATTCTGTGTGATATCTAGTTACGCATTTTCATCTAACTAGGAAACCATTTCTTTTCACCCACTAATTTTTGATTTTTCATCCAGGAAACTACAAGAGATTGTATCTGATGGTTCAAATAAATATGAGTGTGTTGATGCTTCTATAGATAATGGTATGCGTGCTTGATTTTTGTTGTAACTATGTGGTGTTCCATGTAGTTGATATTAGATGTATCTGCAAGGTTTGCTTCCTGTTTGTGATTAGAACTTGTAATGTTATGTATCATTATAACTTTACAAGCCAAGTTACGAATTGTTACATTTCTGTTTTCTGAAAGATTAGTCTATCATATATTATGGAATTTGTTATGGCCAAGAGGGGCCGGTCTCCAAGAATGGACAGTGGAGAGATATATTGGCAAGCCTGACTTTCATAATTGTATAGAGAGTAAAGGAGTGAAATGTCTTAAAATTCATTAATTATGTCATTTTTTCAGAGGTTTAATATACCTTATGTAATTCTCTATTGCTTGCTATTGATAAAGTTTTTACTTAGCAAAGAATAACAAAAGGATTTTGTTATTTATCTGTTTTGAGATGTTCTCCAAGTTGTAAGAGAGAATCATTGGTTCCTTCTTATTGAAGGCATCATGGCTAAGGACGACAAACAAATGGTTCATCTTAAAAATGTTTTGAAAGATCTTGAGGATAAGATAGCTGAAGGGGGTAGCAATAAAAAGAAACTGATAAAATCATGCAAAAGTCAATTACATTTCTCTTTTCATACTAATTTTGTATTGTCATTAAGTATCTTTATATTAACTTAAACTTATTTTCATTCAGGGTTGTGGAAGGATGCCTTAAAAATAACATTCGAATGGTTCTACTGTGTTTTTTTCCAAAAGTAAGCGCAGTAACTTAATTGTGGTGATAAAATTGCAAAATTAAACATTATTAACCCATATATTGCATATTGCCTGAATATTAGCATATCCCGCAACATAAAAACAATTGGGAATCTGGATTTTATGCAATGCGATTTATGAAAGAAATCATAGAAGGGAAGTTAAAATTGCATAGTACAGTAATAGTAAGTACACTTTTGGAGTTTTCTTGTTTTCCTTCTGATTTTCATCTTCTTAATTAGTTGTTGATTTTAGAACTTTGGTGTGTTTGTTGAAGGCTATAGATGAATGGGTTTTTTGAAAATGAAAATGGAAATACCTCAAATGTAATATTGATGTGGTTGATTTATTGTGAAAATTTTCCCCTACTGGACTTCGATACCTATTAGTTTCTTGAGGTGAGTGAGTAGTGTTGGTGGTGGGTTACAAAGTTGGTGCAGGTAGTTTGGTGTTGGTGAATGGGTGGTGCTTCTGAGTGCTTGGTTTGGTGGGTGTTTTTTTTTTTGGGAGTGAGTGAATAAAATTAATTAACGGTACTTATTTTGTATTCTTTTTGCAGAGGAAGACCGAGTACAATGAAGGAGAGATCATGGAAGTACGAAGAGAGTGGGTAAACCACGTGCTGCCGTTATTGGTGACATGAATTGGCAGGAGTAGATTGGGAACATGAATTGGCAGGAGTATATTTCGATCAACACTTCGAAAAATGGATGTGGTTTCCAACTTCACTGTTAATTTCTTTTAGTTAGTACTAAGATTACTTTCATATCCAGTCTTTTGAACTATGTAGTACATTCACTTCTAGTTAACTTATTTTGCTTGAACTTACTAGTTCCGTACTAGTTATCTGTTAAACAGTTTATTGAGTAATCTAATGACAATTTTAATAAAATATAAATTATCTTTCCATAATTATCTCGATATTAATATCTGAATAAGCATGTCACTGCCAACTGTATCATGAACTAGATGGATACAAATTAGCCGTCACATAATAGGATTAATGATAATAGTTTTCTACAAAGTTGACTGTTCTATGACAACTTTATTTAGAAAATGTAACTGATATTTACCAACAATGACAGGTTTATAAAGAAACTGGTACTTTAGTATAAGAAATTGAGTTACTGATGACAATTTTCTTTAAAATATGCTACAGTAATTTGTCAATAATGAGAGTTTTATGAAGAAACTGTCATCTTAGTCTAAGAAGTTTAGTTTTTAATGAAAGTTTTCTTAAGAAAATGTTACGGTAAGTAGTAACAATGACAGGGTTATGGAGAAACTGTCCCCTTAGTAAAAGAAATTAAGTTACCAATGACACTTTTATTTAGAAAATGTTATTGTATGTTGTCAACAACGACAGATTTATGAAAAAACTGATACTTATAGTCATGATTCCGTACCATTTTCTTATAGACCCTTTCGTAACAAAGGCTTTAATGACAGTGCAATTATTTTTCAAAATAGTCACATAAATGTTTTGGTGGCAGTTTTTAACTGTCACATAAGCCCAAATTTGTACTAGTGTTATAACTCTACTACAGGTTTCCTCCTGGATCATCTTTAGGCTAAGGTTAACCCCGGCGGCAGATCCTTCGGGAAAAATCATTCTTAGACCTCGTTGATGAAGTTCAACATTAAACTCTTCAACAATCTTTGTTCCATGGATCTGAAAATAAAAAACACAAGTGAAATTTGATCAAACACAGAACATTCACATGATCAACAAAAAACAGAAGAACAATGAGAGGAACTTACCCAATTGGAGGAAATCGTGAAGAAGAAACATTCTGGTCACAACCATGATAAATTGAGAAGGAATATGATTTAGATAAACAGAGCTTACAATTAATTGGGCTTGTAGAGAATAAGAAGCAGGGTTGCATAGGGAATGTCGAAGAAGAAGGAGATGAAGTTAATGGCGAAATTTGTAGGTCTGACAGAAGAGAAGAAATTAATAGAGGAATAAAAAGTTATAAGGAAAAAGTTGTTTAAGGAGGGCAGTTATACTCAGATAACCGACTAAAAAGGTGGAATAGGAGAAATTTGTGAGACATGTCGGTTGTAAAGTAAGGAATTGAAGTCGTTATAGCGGTTACACGAAAAACCCGGGGACGTGGCGACAGTTAAAAAAACTTTTGAATTATCTTCCCATCCTACTCCTGTTCGAATGAAAAGATAAGTGGCAAAATATGGGGACAGGAAATCACTTCGCCACGTGTTCACATCGCAAAGCATAAATAAGAAAGAGATATGTTCAAGGAAAATATTTAAGTTATACTCAGTCAACATATAGATATACGTCTACTCCATGAGGATCAGACACATAGAAAGCACTAGCAGAAGATCAACGACCAATTTTGAATTTAGCAGTTGAACATTTAATGCGCGAACAGAAAGGTCATGTTAACAGTCTGTTAGTAATCGAACAGATACAAAGACGTGATTGGACGTATAATAAAAGGGAAGCAATGGCCATAACGAAGGCTACTGAGCGAATCAATCAACAAAGTAAAATACCAACGAATATGAATTCTTTTCCAAATAAGCTACAATGAGATTCCCCCGGCGAAGCAAGCTGGCTAAGCGAAGTGAATAATGGTTTTTTAACCGTCGCCACGTCAAAAGAAAGTGAATAATGGGTTTTCAACTAATAAACCTCTAATGGTTGAGCAATTTTGTAAGGTTAAAAGAGAGTGAAATATTGAAAGTATTCATAGTCTAAGTCTGAGAACTTGTAACCTTCATTATATCATAGTGAAATCCCTCTATAGACATAGATTTTAACACCAAACCACATTAATTATTCGTGTTTATTATTTATTTATTATTACGTGAACATTGGACCATAAATCTTAAACTGAAGCCATAGAAAATAGACTAGGACAATCGTTTGGGTGACTGGTATATTTTCCTACAAACGCATAAGTACCAAGAAGATGAACATAAATTCAAATGAACCAAATGGATAGTACAAGCCCGAGTAGGCTTTACAACGTCACCACTTGCAAACATAATAAACAAAAAAGTAAAAACAAATTAAAATAATAATTAATAACACAGTTAAGCATGTAAATAAATTCCCTTGGACAACATCTTCGATATGCTCATTTGAAGACATTAACATGTCTTGTGTGCATCGTTCGACATCTCTCAGGCAAATGGCTTACGGGCTACGTAATTGATTCCAGCATTGTTATGCAAACCCCAAATGCTGGGATCGCATTCCTCTCTGTCCGGACTAGTCAACTCAGCAACATCCACAACCAGTATAGGGAATATTCCTCTATAGAAACAGTTAGCTTGAATGTTGGTCGTTTTATCGTCTCTGAATTTTGAACCACTTGTGGCTTTGGTGATTGTCAAAGCGGTATTCTTCGAAAACACCAGAACATCTAGTTCACTGAAACAGACCCAGTTGCTAGGAACGGGTTGATCACGGATCCATGGTTCCTTAGCAGAAGATCCACCCCCAACACTACAGCCCTGACCAAGTTTTGATGTTAAATCCATAACTTGTTTTTCCAGAGCTCCTAAACCGGCAAGCATGTTTTTCTCATCCCTCTCTTTAAGGATGCGGATTTCCGCTTCTAAATCCAAAACTCTTTTACCGACCTTGTTGTTGACCTCATCTTGAAGAGAAGAATTTTTTTTAACTTAAGAGTTTTCTTCCTCAAGAGCTTGATTGTCAGCCAACAGTTCCGTAACTGACTTTTGTTTAGTAATACAAGGTAGACTCCAAAAAGGTGAATTTAATTCCTCATGTGACCAGGTACCTGTGTGTTTGCCTGCATCCCAGTTGATCACCAAACCTTGAGAGTTTATAAACTTAAAAATCCCAGATGTAGGAAAGGAAGCTTTGAAAACATAAAAATCGCTCTCTTTATTATTGACGAAAGATAAATGCTTAGAGAAACTTAAAAATTTGTAATCCAGAACATCATTTCCCACAATAGGGATACCAAATATTTTTGCAATTCTCCAAAGTTTGACGGCCATTATGACCATTGGTCGATGTTGATGGAGAATTTCTTGAGGAGCAAAGAGATGTGGAATCTGGTGGATTAAGGGATTCCGTCACCAGCAATAGGAATTTCATCAGCAAGAGATGTAGAGGAAGGGCTTCGAGGAAACTAAGCTCATGGATCTAAAGGTCAAGAATTTCCTGTTCCAAACAATTGCCAGAGAGATCATTGGAACTATTCTTGATAAAAGTACGTCAAAGGCTACTTGGGATTCAATGAAGCAGAAGTACCATGGATCCACAAAGATGAAGAGAGCATAACTGCTGGAATTAAGGAAGGAGTTTGAAATGTTGACTATGAAGGAAGGAGAAAAGATTGATAGATTTATTGCACGAACTCTAACAATGGTGAACAAGATGAAGGTGAATGATGAAAATGTGCAGCCAAACACAGTGGTTGGTAAGGTTTTGAGATCTTTGACTCCCAAATTCAATTATGTTGTCTGCTCAATTGAGGAGTCAAATGATTTAGATACCATGACCAATGATGAGCTCCATGGAAGTCTTTTTGTTCAATAACAAAGAATGCATGGGTGGCAGGAGGAAGAACAAGCCTTAAGAGTCCCTTATGATGATAAGACAGGAAGAGGAAGGGGCAGAAGCTCATTCCGAGGAGGTCGAGGTAGAGGAAGAGGGAGGTCATCTCAAAATAAATCCATTATATAATGTTTCAAATGCCATCAGTTGGGACACTGTCAATATGAGTGTCATGATTTGGAGAAGCAAGCTAACTATGCTGAATATGTAGAAGAAAAAGAGCTTTTGATGATGTCTTATGTCGATTTTGCTCAAACCAAAAGAGAAGGAGTCTGGTTCCTTCACTCTGGGTGTTCCTATCACATGACCGGAAACAAAGAATGATTCTTAGAGATGGAGGAAGGAATTAAACAAATGGTGAAGCTTGGTAATGACACTAGAATGGCAGTGGTGTCTAAAGGAAGTGTACATCTTCAAGTGTATGGCATCACTCAGGTAATTTCAAATATTTTTTACATACCTGAGTTGAAGATCAATTTTTTGAGCATATAACAACTTCAAGAGAAGGTTTCAGCTATTTTGATTCATCAAGGGACTTATAAAGTCTATCATCCTAGAAGAGGGTTAATTACGCAGACTAACATTAGTGGAAATAGAATGTTTTATATATTAGCATCTATGGGACCAACAAAGAATTCTATGTGTCTTTAAGATGAAGCTTTGTCTGAGAAAGAATCACATTTGTGGCATCGTCGCTTTGGCCATTTGAATTATACGGGGTTGACAACGCTTGCATACAGAAAGATGGTAAATTATGTGCCTCCGCTCAAAGTTCCAAAGAGATTATGTGAAGCATGTCTTGTTGGAAAACGAAACAGAGAATCTACACCAATGCATAGTTCATGGAGAGCATCGAAGCAGCTTCAACTTGTGCATTATGATCTATGTGGACCTATCAAACCAGCTTCCAACAATGATAAAAGGTACATCATAAGTTTATTGATGATTTTTCACGTAAAACTTGGTTTATTTTTTACATGAGAAGTCAGAAGCTTTTGTTGCATTCAATAATTTTAAAGCATGTGTTGAAAAGGAGGTTGGTGCATATATAACTTGTTTGAGAACAGATAGAGGAGGTGAGTTCAACTCAAATGAATTTGTGGAATTCTGTAAAACTCAAGGTATAACCAGGCAGTTGACAGCGGCGTACACTCCATAACAAAATGAAGTTGCTGAAAAGAAGAACAGAACAATCATGAACACAGTGCGCTCAATGTTAGATGAAAAGAAAGTTTCAAAAATGTTCTGGCCCGAAGCTGTAAAGTGGTGTGTGCACATTCAAAACAGGAGTCCAACTGTGGCAGTGAAAGAAAAAACTCCAGAGGAAGCATGGAGTGTTCTGAAGCCAACGATGGATTATTTTCGGATCTTCGAATGTATAACTCATGCTCGCATTCCAAACCAGAAGAGGAGTAAGTTGGATTGCAAGAGTAAGAAGTGCGTATTCTTGGGTGTTAGTGATGAATCCAAGTCTTATAGGCTATATGATCCATCCACTAAGAAGATTATCATTAACAATGATGTGCTATTTAAAGAAGAATAGAGTTGGGGTTGGGGAAGCACTGGAGAAGAATTGAAGTTAGAAGATGATATAAAGAGTATTGAAGAGCACATTAGGGAGGAGAATATTGAGAATGTCTCAGGAAGCAGTAGTAGTTTAGATAATTTACCTCCAAATGAAGTAAACATTGAAGAAGTTGTAGTTAAAGGAAAGGGTGAAAGAATCCGAAAAGAACCGGTCTGGATGGCAGATTATGAAACAAGTGAAGGTCTTTCATAAGAGGAAGATATGCACGCAATGATGATGGAAACATCAGATGATCCATTCTTATTTGAAGAAGCAGTCAAGAGAAAGAAGTGGAGAGAGAGGCTATGGCAACATAAATTGAAGCTATAGATAAGAACAAGACTTGGGAACTGGTGGATTTGCCTAAGGGTGCTAATTCCATTGGAGTTAAGTGCGTTTTCAAGACCAAACTTAATGAAAATGGGGATGTGGAGAAATACAAGGCAAGATTGGTAACTAAGGATTATGCACAACATTCTGGAGTATATTATACTGAAGTATTTGCACTAGTAGCAAGACTCGACACCATTCGAGTAATACTTGTAGTAACAGCACAGTGCGGATGAGAAGTTTTTCATCTTGACGTCAAGAGCGCTTTCCTTCACGGTGATATCAAGGAGGAATTATTTGTGCACTAGCCTTAGGGAGAAGAAGGAAGGTTTTACAAATTAAAAAAAGCTTTATATGGCCTCAAGAAAGCACCAAGGGCATGGTACAACAAAATTAAGGCTTATTTTCTGTGTGAAGGCCTTGAAAAATGTTCCATTGAGCATACTTTGTTCACCAAGTCAAAAGGAGGTAAATTTTTGATAGTAAGCCTTTATGTAAATGATTTAATTTTCACTGGAAGTGATATGAAAATGCGCAACGAGTTTAAAAAATCAATGATGTTGGAGTTTGATATGTCTGATCTGGGAAGAATGAGGCACTTTCTTGGAGTAGAAGTGTTGCAAAATATGTATAGTATTTTTATTTGTCAGAGAAGATATACGCGAGAGGTGTTAGCAAGGTTTGAGATGGCGAGTAGCAATGCTGTGAAAAATCCAATTGTACCTGGTACAAAGATGTCAAAGGATGAAGGAGGAACTAAAGTTGATACAACTTTGTTATATCAGGTAGTTGGGAGTCTCATGTATTTAACAGTGACTCGCCCCACTTAATGTATGTTGTAAGTCTCATTAGAAGGTACATATCTAGGCCAACGACGTCATACTGGTTGGCAGCCAAGAGATTCTGAGGTATGTGAAGGGGACAACTGATCTAGGCATTTTCTACATGAAAGAAGAAGGAAGCTTAAAAATCTTGGCATTTACGGACATTGGATATGCTGGTGATCTTGATGATAGGAGGAATACTTCTGGATATGTGTTCTTGATAGGGTATGGAGTTATATCATGGTCTTCAAAAAAACAACCAGTGGTGGTTTTGTCTACCACTGAGGCCGAATACATCGCATCATTTCTTTGTGCATGTCAGTGTATATGGCTCAAGAGAATTATGGGGAAGATTGTGATGAAAGATAATAAAGGTACTATAATTCGATGTGATAGCATCTCTGCCGTTCAATTGGCTAGGAATCCAGCCTTTCATGGAAAAAGTAAGCATATTCAGATTTCATTTCCTGATTTGGTGAATGATGGTGTTGTGGAATTGAGGAATTGCAATTCTCAAGAACAAGTTGCAGATTTGATGACAAAGCCACTTAAGCTAGAGCAGTTTGAAAAACTGCGTGGTATGCTTGGAATAGTTAATGCATCAGAAGTAAGCTAAATATATATTTTTTTAGCTTAAGCGAGGGAATGTTAGCTATAGGTTAGTTATTTCTATTTTGAGTTTACTGTTTCAACTAGTTTATTGCAATAAGACCTATTCTTTAGGAGAGATAGGGACTGATTTCTAGTTACTACGCTATAGAATTGTAAAGCGTAAAGTTTATTCTTTTTTCTTCCGTAAAAGGATATAAATAGCCAGTAATCTGTTGAATTGAATAACACATCCCTCTATTCAGTTTTTCTAAGCTTTCTTAATTCTGATTTTTAACACCTCCCACTTTCTCTCACCTTGAGCGGTGTAAGTTTGAAGCTTAGCTTCTGAGTTTCTCTTTTGAAGCTTTTCTTCCTGATGTCCAAATTAACGTTTCTATCTCTTCAAAAAACAACTATTGTATTGAGGTAGTCCTCCTTTGGTTGGGAATCAAAGGCGATGGAATTGGTCGGCATGAGAATAATGATGGTGGTGCTCTTGCTATTGTCATAGCGACAGGCTTCAAAGGTATAAACATGAAATCAAGATGTATGGTAAATGTGCGATTAATTATGATTGATCGTTGCAATTGTATACAGAATTTCCCAACCCCTTCCTTATGTTTAGAATCGGATATCAAAGACCTTCCATATCTCCAAGCTATTATTAAGGGGACGTTGCGTTTGTATGCATCCCCATTGTTCCCTCCACGGAAATCTACTGAGGATTGCATCATAGTCCATCTTAATATCTTAGAGGTGCAACTTATGGTGCTAGGTATACAACTATGCACGATCTCTGCCGTAAAAAGAAACAAAAACGTGTAGTAATAATTCTGATACGGAAAAAGTTGAATTCACACGGTTCCATTCTGTTGTCAAACGCTGTGACATTATTGGAGTTACAAGATTTCCAGGCATAAAATAAAATTATTTATGGCCAAAAAAGTTAGATTCCTTGTAAAAAATTTATTCAATAAAATATAATCTTTTTTAGGTAATGTTTTTATAAAAATAAATATAATAAATAGATAAAGATAAAGATAGTTTAAAATTTCTTATAATCTTTTTAATATTTTAATTTTGTCATCTACTAAAATTTCGAAACAGAAGAAGTACATTTTTGTACGCTATAATAGGAATCAATCCTAATAGTATATGCCCGGTGTATCGCACAGCATAAATCTAGTTATTATTAAAACTAGGTTATTTGATTGTGGCTGGCTCAGCTAGGACAAACATTATTTTCTAGTGTGTCTCAATCACTAATCCCAATCAAGAAGAATTTTCTACTACAATAGGGGTCCTTTTGGCACAATAATGCATTTAATTTTAATTATATTTTAATTCTTTAGCTAACCAAGCTCTTAGTGAATTGAGTAACGATATAACTAGTAATTAAGTGGCGTATGATTCCACTATTGGCATAACTACTTTAAGCTAATGAGAAGTTAAAGGTATATATATACTCTGATATACGATCAAACATATACAGAGACGCGTATAAGAAAGTGGGAGAAGTCTTCTGTTTTTATTCACTCATATTGTTACATCCCAAAGAGCTATTTATAGCCGGGATCAAAATGAAAGTTAAAACAAGGATTGAACACATATACCAAGTCTTATGTTTTTATTCACTCATTTTGTGTTAATGAACACGTACTTAGCTAGGTGAGTCTTCCACCTCATTAGTCAAATTATACAATAAATTATACTTATAGTTCGAGCTTTTTGGTATAAAAGTAAAACATATATAATAGGAAGATGGATTCTTATATAAACATCAGACAATGTACAAACAAAGAGATAATAAACAGGAAAAAAAAAAATTTATGGTTGGTTAAAGGAAACATTATTAGAGAATTTTATTTTTTATCTCTTTTCTATGGTGTAAAAGTAATAGTGTGAATATATATGAAGGATGATTTTTGTTAAGTCTTAATGAGTTTTATTGTTTCAATTTAAGATTGAAGTGGGGTGTAGCAGTAAACACTCTTAATGGAACTCACCTATCTGAATGTGGAAGTGGACCGCTTCCTATGAGAATCGAGTTGATTCTCTAGAGCATTCTGAGAAACGGGATACGTCCAGGGCCAAAATGGACACAACGGAACGAACTTGACAGCGCCTAGAGTGATATCATGCGTGGAATTTATTGATGAACTACACCAAACGATGGCAGTTCAAGACATTGCGTTCACTTTCCATCAAGTAGTTCCGGTAATTTCTCACTAAGCAAAGGTTCAAGACCTTATGGACACCTATTGCCTATAGTGATATTTCTCGCTTTATGGTTTCTATTTTTTATCGGTTTTTCATTCATGTGGAGAAACGTTGGAGAAAATGATCTTATTTGTTTTGTTTTTGGTCTTGGATTAATTAGAACTTAGGACCAAGGGGTCACTAAGGAAACTAGCTCATTTTCACTATTTTTGGATGAAACCTTTAGTCCCACATAGGAGAAACTAAAGATGTTGCCTCTCCATATTACTTAGAAATTTACATCTAAGGGAGACCCCTTAGGGGTTGATGTGGTTTAGAAAGTGGTAAATAAAGAGGTTCGATTCTCGAACTTGTGAAGGTAATGATTTTAGAAAATATTAAACTTAACCTAAACTAATAAAAATCAGGAAAATACACTAGAGATGATTTTTAGAAAATATGGAGAAAACTAGGAATCAGGAATCAGTTATTTCTAACAATTCATGTGATTAATCATGTAATTCTTTTTAACAATTTAATTCAAGTTTGCCAAAAATATGTTTCCTAAAAGAATAATTGTAAATCCTAAGCATGAGACATCAAGAGTAATTAACTAAGCATGACCCATCAAAAGAGAACACAACTATTTAATAAAAACCATTTTTTTCTAATTTAAATCCATGCAAATAATAATAAAAGAATTATAAATAATTATTAGAAAATAATTAAATCACATAAAATTGAGAAAAATACCTTATCCATCATCCCAGTAAATAAACTTACCCCATGGTGAAGAAAACTTGCTCAAAAGATCTTTTCATTGCTCAAAATATTGA
This sequence comes from Papaver californicum, assembly GCA_023531435.1. NCBI lineage: Eukaryota > Viridiplantae > Streptophyta > Magnoliopsida > Ranunculales > Papaveraceae > Papaver > Papaver californicum. The sequence goes on along the minus strand of JAJJMC010012006.1, from coordinate 1,006 downwards.
TTACAAGGTTGAATAATAGTGTAACAGCTGAACAGCTACTTATATAAACGTTACAGAACTTGGTTCAGCCGTTTCAAAAGATAATAAGCAACAGAGAAGAAACAGTTGAAGCAGCTCAATATACGACAGTTCCAGGTTAGTGAACAACAGTTCCAGCGTTAGTGAACGACAGTTCGCTGGAGCTGTTTGTTCTTCACCTCCTTCTTCCCTATACGCAGCAGCAGAAAAGATAGTTTTCTGTTAACTTTTCCGGCGATTCTCCCCTCTGATTTACTTGGCTTTTCTTGGTATTTATAGGCTCTCCTAACCCTAGGGACTTCCCTTAATTGATAAGGACTCAAATAAGAGTCCCAATCAAACTCAAATTCTTGTTTCAAACAAACAGCGGCGTGATTTTTCTTCTCCGGCTACAACTCGGATTTTGAGCACTTTTCTCGGCGTCAATCTCTATTTCTTCACGTGTTTGATATTGTTTTGATCTCTACTTGCTTTTGGGTTAGATTGAAATACCAAATATCCCAAAAATCACGTAAAAGAAATCACCAGCAACTTCATTTTGATAACCAAATAGGTTCCCGCCAAAACTGAATTTTTGAAACGTGAAAGGGGTGCCCCCAATCCAAAGTTTGGGTGCCTTTAACACTTGTCCCGGGTGCCTTTAACACTTTTTAAGCCAATTTTTCCACAAATCTTTATTCTTCAAATGTACCTACAAAAGCATAAAAACACGTAATATTTGCACAATCGAATACTAACTTAATAGAAACTAAGGTGCAATCTAGACACTAAAATGTGTCTATCAGGGGTTAACACACTTTTGTGTGAAGGAGATGACTTAGGCTATGAGCTAGTTGGTGCAACCACACATTTCACACACGCGCGGTGCTTTGTACCGAAGCACGCACGCCGCCTCTGTCAGTACAGTCGGACTCGGTTTCGGGTTCGGGTGTGGATCAACCAAGACTTATCTTTTTGGACAAAATTCTTTTGAAATATTTTCTAAATA
>JAJJMC010012003.1:67500-80853 GCA_023531435.1 Papaver californicum | reverse complement strand
GTGGAAGAAAAAAAAAAAAAAAAGAATTCCTGTTATTTCGACTAAAAAGAGGGCACTTTCTAATATAAGTAATAAGAATTTACATCATTTTTGTGCCCCAGTTGATTTGTCACAGGCATATGTATTTTACAAATTATCACAAACCCAAGTGATTAACAAATATCACATGAGATCTGTACTTCAATATAATGGAACGTCTTTTTTTCTTAAGGATAGAATAAAGCATTTTTTTGGAACACAAGGAATACTTTATTCTGAATCAAGACATAAAAAACTTAGCAATTTTGAAACGAATGGGTGGAAAAATTGGTTAAACGGTCATTATAACTATAAATATAATTTATCGAAGATTACATCGTCTCAATTAGTTCTGCAAAAACAACGAAATGGAGTCAATCAAAGTCATACAATTTCAAACAAGGCATCAACAAAATTGGATTCATATGAACAAAAAAATTTATGTCATTATAAGAAGAAAAATGCTTATGTGATGGATTCATTATCGAGTAAAACCAAAAGTTTTAAAAAACAGTATGGATATGATCTGTTATCACAGAAATATATCAATTATAGAGAAGGTAAGGATTCATATATTTCTCTAGCACCATTACAAGTAAAGGGAAGCCTCAAAATTCCCTATAACTACAACACAAATAAACCCCCAATTTTTTCTATGCCGGCAGGCATATATATGAGTCATTATCTAGGAGAAGATTGTATTGTTGATACGGATAAAAATCCAGATAGAAAATATTTTGATTGGAGAATCATTTCTTTTTGTCTTATAAAGAAGATCGATATTGAGGCTTGGGCTAATATGGATACTGAGACCCGCATGAATAAAAATACTAAAACAGGAACTAACTATTATTCAATCATTAATCAAATTGATACGAAGGATCTTTCGTATCTTGCGATTGATAAACAAATAAAACTATCAAGTGGAAAATTTGTTTTTTTTGATTGGATGGGAATGAATGAAGAAATACTAAACCGCCCCATATCAAATCTGCAACTTTGGTTCTTCCCAGAATTGTTGGGGCTATATGATGCATATAGGATTAAACCGTGGATTATACCAACAAAATCACTTCTTTTCCATTTTAATGGAAATAAAAACACTAGTGAAAAGAAAAAAAAAAAAGATCTTGAATTAGAAAATAAAAATAAAGAAGAAAAAGAAGAATCAGCCCAAGAAGATCTTGGATCAGATCTATCAAACCAACAAAAAGAGGTTAAAGAGGATTATAGTGACTCATACATGAAAAAGAGTAGAAATCAAAATAAATGGAAGAGCACCACAGAAGCGGAACTTGATTTCTTCCTGAAAAGATATTTTCTTTTTCAACTGAGATGGCATGGTTCTTTGGATCAAAGAATAATCAATAGTATCCAGATATATTGTCTCCTGCTTAGACTGAACAATCCAAAGCAAATAGCGATATCCTCTATTCAAAGAGGAGAAATGCGTCTGGATATATTGCTGATTCAAAAAGATCTAAATCTTACAGAATTGATAAACAAAGGAGTATTGATTATTGAACCTGTTCGCCTGTCTATACAAGGGGATGGACTATTTATTATGTATCAAACCATAGTTATTTCACTGGTCCATAAGAGTAATCACCAAACTAATATAAAAAACCAACAAAAAGAAAACGGTTATAAGAATTCTTTTGATGAATCCATTAAAAGACATAGACATGAAAGGGTGCTTGAAAAGAGAGATGAAAAAAATTATGCTTTTGTTGTTCCTGAAAATATTTTAGCTCCTAGATGTCGTAGAGAATTGAGAATTCGAATTTGTTTAAACTCAGAAAAAATAAATGTTTTGGATAGAAAGAAAACATTTTACAATAAGAACAACATAAGGAACTGCGGCACTTTTTTGGAGGAGAGCAAGCATCTTGATAAAGATCCAAAGAATTTCGATAGAGATAGAAATAAATTTCTGAAATTGAAATTTATTCTTTGGCCAAATTATCGATTAGAGGATTTAGCTTGTATGAATCGCTATTGGTTTGATACCAGTAATGGAAGTCGTTTCAGTATGTCAAGGATATCTATGTATCCACGATTTACCATTAATTGATGGTAAATCTCCTTCCTATCTATAACGTGCCAGATATGGCATGATATATGAAGGCAAACAAATGTACCCGCACGTTTGTGTTATATTAATTTCTATTCTGGTTTCCCGTATAGGATACTTTATTCAATGACCTAAAAATCTTCTTCGGATCAATTTTTCCCTTTCTTTTTTTGTGGGGGAGTTGAAGAACTCGACCACCCTTTTGTATCTATATCCGAATGAAATTGCAAATTGGATTAATTCATTCAATTTGAAAGGAAAAGGTAGTATATAAAAAAATTTGTGTATACCTGAACTAGATTCAAAAACCGGTATTATTTTTACTGATCGATAAACTCCATTTTTGTCTAAAAGAAAAAAGGGAGAAGCGCTCTTTTTATGAGAAAAAAAGCATTCATCTCGGTTATTTCGCAAGAAGAAAAAGAATAAAACTAAGGGGTCCGTTGAATTCCAAGTATTCAGTTTCACCAATAAACTGCGCAGACTCACTTTCCATTTGGAATAGCACAAAAAAGACTTTTTATCTCAGAGAGGTCTAGGGAAAACTCTGGGAAAACGGCAACGGTTGCTGGCTTATTTGTAAAAAAAAATAGAATACGTTATAAAGAATTAATTGGTCGGTTGGATATTCGGGAGCCAAAGACTAGTTAAGTTAATTTTCAGATTTCGTTTGAATTATTTGATTTATTAGATCTTGAATTTTTATGAACTTTGTTTCGTTTTCAGCAATTCATGGAATAATGAATCGGGGAAAAAATATGACTGTATCAGCTACAAGAAAAGACCTCATGATAGTCAATATGGGTCCTCACCACCCATCGATGCATGGCGTTCTTCGACTCATCATTACTCTAGATGGTGAAGACGTTATTGACTGTGAACCTATATTGGGTTATTTACACAGAGGGATGGAAAAAATAGCGGAAAACCGAACAATTATCCAATATCTGCCTTATGTAACACGTTGGGATTATTTAGCTACTATGTTTACCGAGGCAATAACGGTAAATGGACCAGAACAGCTGGGAAATATTCAAGTTCCTAAAAGAGCCCGTTATATCAGAGTCATTATGTTGGAACTGAGTCGTATAGCCTCTCATTTATTATGGCTTGGCCCTTTTATGGCGGATATAGGTGCGCAGACTCCTTTCTTCTATATTTTCAGAGAGAGAGAATTGATATATGATCTATTCGAAGCTGCCACAGGTATGCGAATGATGCATAATTTTTTTCGTATCGGAGGAGTAGCTGCTGATCTACCTCATGGCTGGATAGATAAATGTTTAGATTTCTGCGATTATTTTTTAACCGGGATTGCTGAATATCAAAAGCTTATTACGCAAAATCCAATTTTTTTAGAACGCGTTGAGGGGGTAGGCGTTGTTGGTGGAGAGGAGGCAATAAATTGGGGTTTATCAGGACCAATGCTACGAGCTTCCGGAATACAATGGGATCTTCGTAAAGTCGATCATTATGAGTGTTACGACGAGTTTGACTGGGAAGTACAATGGCAAAAAGAAGGGGATTCATTAGCCCGTTACTTAGTCCGAATCGGTGAAATGACAGAATCCATAAAAATAATTCAACAAGCTTTGGAAGGAATTCCGGGAGGGCCCTATGAAAATTTAGAAGCCCGACGCTTTGATAAAGCAAGGGATTCCGATTGGAATGATTTTGACTATAGATTTATTAGCAAAAAAACATCTCCTACTTTTGAATTGTCGAAACAAGAACTTTATGTGAGAGTAGAAGCCCCAAAGGGGGAATTGGGGATTTTTCTGATAGGGGATCATAGTGCTTTTCCTTGGAGATGGAAAATTCGTCCTCCGGGTTTTATCAATTTGCAAATTCTTCCTCAGTTAGTTAAAAGAATGAAATTGGCTGATATTATGACGATACTAGGTAGTATAGATATCATTATGGGAGAAGTTGATCGTTAATATGATAATTGATACGACAGAATTACAGGCTATCAATTCTTTTTCCAGATTGGAATCCTTAAAAGGGGTCTATGGTCTTATATGGTTGCTTGTCCCTATTTTTACTCCTGTATTGGGAATCACGATAGGAATACTAGTTATTGTGTGGTTAGAAAGAAAAATATCTGCGGGGGTACAACAACGTATTGGACCCGAATACGCGGGTCCTTTGGGAATTCTTCAAGCTCTAGCAGACGGGACAAAACTCCTTTTTAAAGAGGATCTTCTCCCATCTAGAGGAGATTTTTTTTTATTCAGTCTCGGACCCTCTATAGCAGTCATATCCATTTTACTAAGTTATTCAGTAATTCCTTTTGGATATCGTCTTGTTTTAGCTGATCTCAGTATAGGTGTTTTTTTATGGATTTCTATTTCAAGTATTGCTCCTATTGGACTTCTTATGTCAGGATATGGTTCAAATAATAAATATTCTTTTTTGGGTGGTCTACGAGCTGCTGCTCAATCGATTAGTTATGAAATACCATTAACTCCATGTGTGTTATCAATATCTCTACGTGTGATTCGTTGGGGCATGAACTTTTACCTCATTTTTTCTAGGAAAGAAGTTGAATGGAGTGAATAGAGATTCTTTTTTTTTATTCGTCATTCGGGGTGATGACCTAAACCAGATAGTTATATGAGTGAAACAAAACAGCTTAGAAATTAGCAGTAAAAAGGTTGAGACTCATTCCCTATGTACAAGAGCTAAGCAAAAAAAGAGAAATTACCCCAAGGTTGGTTGATTAGTCATCACGGTTTGAAGCGGGTAGAAAAGATCAACTGGCTGGAGTTTTGTTTTAACTATTCTATTATATTGTATGTATTACCATACCGGGGATCGAGCAAAAATGAGTGGACGGTTAGGAACACCAAGATACACAAAGGATTAGTAACGGAGATAATGGAAGTTACCAAAAAAGGTATTTCTGCATAAACGGAATCATACTGGGGCTTTAAGTTGGTAGAAACAATCAAGTAGTACTTCCCCACGATCCCGATCCCGAGTATGGTCCTATCCACAGGTTAAATAAATAATTATCAGGAACGAAGTAATCCTTTTTTTTAAGCCCACTTTTACTTTTCGTAGAAAGAAGCATAGGAACGAAATAAATAGGTTGAAATACCTACTTAGACAACGAGTATTTTATTCAAGGATTAAGTTATTACTGAATAAAGACAAACTAAAATAAGAAAGGATAAGATCAATTCGGAAGCACCCTTTTTTCTATTATAGCAGACGGAATTGCATTGGTTTAATTTGTGACTCCTCGATACATCTTGATTCTATCTATCCTACTAACACATAGCGAGATAATACCGAACCAGTCCTTAGATTTAGTTAAGGCCATCGAGGAGCCGTATGAGACTGAAGTCTCATGTACGGTTCTGCAATAGCGATGGAAGCAGTGATGTTATCACCTACTATAATTATCTAACAGTTCAAGTACAGTTGATATAGTTGAGGCGCAGTCAAAATATGGTTTTTGGGGGTGGAATCTGTGGCGTCAACCTATAGGTTTTGCAGTTTTTGTAATTTCTTCCCTAGCAGAATGTGAGAGATTACCCTTTGATTTACCAGAAGCCGAAGAAGAATTAGTAGCAGGTTATCAAACCGAATATTCAGGTATCAAATTTGGTTTATTTTATGTTGCTTCCTATCTAAATCTACTAGTTTCTTCATTATTTGTAACAGTTCTTTATTTAGGAGGTTGGAATCTTTCTCTTCCGTACATATTTCTTCCTCATTTCGAAATTAATGAAGTGGGTGGAGTCTTTGGAATGACAATTGGTATTTTTATTACATTAGCTAAAGCTTATTTGTTCCTGTTCATTCCTATTACAACAAGATGGACTTTACCTAGGATGAGAATGGACCAACTATTAAATCTTGGGTGGAAGTTTCTTTTACCTATTTCTCTAGGTAATCTATTATTGACAACTTCTTTCCAACTCTTTTCACTCTAAGGGCATACGATATTCTATTCTCGATTTAGAACTTCTCTCAAACAAGAGAAAGAAACTTCAAATTATTCATAGATATTCACGATATGCTCCCTATGGTAACTGGGTTCATTAATTATGGTCAACAAACAGTAAGAGCTGCAAGGTATATTGGTCAAAGTTTCATGATTACCTTATCCCACACGAATCGTTTACCCGTAACTATTCAATATCCTTATGAAAAATTGATCACATCTGAGCGTTTCCGCGGTCGAATCCACTTTGAATTTGATAAATGCATTGCTTGTGAAGTATGTGTTCGTGTATGCCCTATAGATCTGCCTGTTGTTGATTGGAAATTGGAAACGGATATTCGAAAAAAACGATTGCTTAACTATAGTATTGATTTTGGAATCTGTATTTTTTGTGGGAACTGCGTCGAGTATTGTCCAACAAACTGTTTATCAATGACTGAAGAATATGAACTTTCTACATATGATCGTCATGAATTGAATTATAATCAAATTGCTTTGGGTCGGTTACCAATGACAGTAATTGGAGATTACACGATTCGAACCATTATGAATTCCACTCAAATAAAAAAAGCCACGGGTAAACTCCTTGATTCAAGAACTATTACCGATTACTAAGATTCCGTTTTAATCTAAAGGAGCGGATCTTCTTTTATTTTGTTCGGTTAATAACGAAAAAAAACCAGCTCTTATTTATTGGTGATTCGCGAGAATCACGGCTTACTTTGGATAAAAAAGAATTGAATATATCCGCGATAATTTCGAAATATATGAATATATAAGCAATCGGATAGAGAAATGGAATGAATTAATCTATCTACATCAACCCACACCCCGTATAGGATTTAATAAAAAAGTCACTTATCATAAAAACAGGGTAACTTTCCTTTTCTGGTCTAGTCAATAAGATTATGAAACATTTCGACTTATTTATCTCTTATTTTACATATAATGGATTTAACTGGACCAATACATGATTTTCTTTTAGTTTTTTTGGGGTTGGGTCTTATAATAGGAGGTCTAGGAGTGGTATTACTTACTAATCCTATTTTTTCCGCCTTTTCATTAGGATTTGTTCTTGTTTGTATATCCTTATTTCATATTCCATCGAATTCCCATTTTGTAGCTGCTGCACAACTCCTTATTTATGTAGGAGCCATAAACGTCTTAATCATATTCGCTGTTATGTTCATGAACGACTCGGAATATTACAATGATTTCAGTCTTTGGACTGTTGGGGATGGGGTAACTTCACTGGTTTGTACAAGTATTTTTGTTTCACTAATAACTACTATCCCAGATACGGCATGGTACGGGGTTATTTGGACTACAAGATCAAACCAGATTTTGGAGCAAGATTTGATAAATAAAGGTCAACAAATCGGGATTCATTTATCAACCGATTTTTTTCTTCCTTTTGAGCTTATTTCTATAATTCTTTTAGTTTCTTTGATAGGTGCAATTGCTATGGCTCGTCAGTAAAAAATACGGAGAAAAAGAATTATTTGGTTCTGTCTTAGCCTATCCATTTTCCTTCAATTAATGGTCAGATTTTTCAGGTAGAAAATGTAAATTTTTTCTTTTAGTTCAATCTATTACCAATATGTTCCTTAGTTCTGTACTTGTTAGATTCGAGTCAACCAAATTAGTTAAGGTTGAATTGTTGTTCATATTGAAATTAAAGAAATTCAGATTGAGGGGGGTTTGGTTAATGCTGCTTGAACATGAACTTGTTTTGAGTGCCTATTTATTTTCTATTGGTATTTATGGATTGATCACAAGTCGAAATATGGTTAGAGCACTTATGTGTCTTGAGCTTATACTGAATGCAGTTAATATGAATTTCGTAACATTTTCTGATTTATTTGATAGTCGCCAATTAAAAGGGGACATTTTTTCTATTTTTGTTATAGCTATTGCAGCCGCTGAAGCAGCTATTGGGCCAGCCATTGTTTCGTCCATTTATCGTAACAAAAAATCAATTCGTATCAATCAATCGAATTTGTTGAATAAATAATGGTAATTAGATGAATGTGTTAATCATACAAATAACGAATAAAATCTTTCTCAATACAAATTAATATTATATACGACAGAAGCATATGACTCTGTTTGCTAAAGAGTAATAAATCAAAGTATCTTGGCCCTCTCTCATGACCAAATATATAAGTCAATTTTTTAGAAAACAATTTTGGTTAATTATTGATTCGTCTGGTGTCTACAATATATGATTCCATTTTTTTACTAGATCGAAAATTCATGATGTTCAAAAAGTAGATAGATCCAATGTCACATTCAGTAAAGATTTATGATACATGCATAGGGTGCACTCAATGTGTACGAGCCTGCCCCACAGATGTATTAGAAATGATACCTTGGGACGGATGTAAAGCTAAGCAAATAGCTTCTGCTCCAAGAACAGAAGACTGTGTGGGTTGTAAGAGATGTGAATCCGCTTGTCCAACAGATTTCTTGAGTGTCCGAGTTTATTTATGGCATGAGACAACTCGCAGCATGGGTCTAGCTTATTGATACGTTCCAGAAAGCTTAACTTGAATCCATTTTTTTATCTTTACCGACAAAACCCCGTGCTCGAAATCGAAATAGGCTATTTTCTCGAGTACGGGGTTTTCTGGTCAAAGTGTATCTTATCTTGTCTTTACTACGAATTATTTTCCTTGGTTAACAATAATTGTTGTTTTGCCGATATTCGCGGGTTTTTCCATTTTCTTTCTCCCCCATAGAGGAAATAAGGTCATCCGATGGTATACTATATCTATATGCCTAGTGGAACTACTTCTAACGACCTATGTATTCTGTTATCATTTCCAGTTGGACGATCCATTAATTCAATTAGAACAGGATTTTAAATGGATTAATTTTTTTGATTTTCACTGGAGACTCGGAATCGATGGAATTTCCATAGGACCTATTTTATTGACGGGATTCATCACAACTTTAGCTACTTTAGCGGCCCGGCCAGTTACTCGGGATTCACGACTGTTCCATTTCTTGATGTTAGCAATGTACAGCGGTCAAATAGGACCTTTTTCTTCTCGAGATCTTTTACTTTTTTTTATCATGTGGGAGTTAGAATTAATTCCTGTTTACCTACTTTTATCCATGTGGGGAGGGAAGAAGCGTTTGTACTCAGCTACAAAGTTTATTTTGTACACTGCAGGGGGTTCTATTTTTCTCTTAATGGGAGTTCTCGGTATGGGTTTATATGCTTCTAACGAACCAACATTGAATTTTGAAACATTAGCGAATCAATCATATCCTGTGGCATTAGAAATAATATTCTATTTTGGTTTTCTTATTGCTTATGCTGTCAAATCACCGATTATACCTCTACATACATGGTTACCAGATACCCACGGAGAAGCACATTACAGTACATGTATGCTTCTAGCCGGAATCTTATTAAAAATGGGAGCATATGGGTTGGTTCGGATCAATATGGAATTATTACCCCATGCTCATTCCTTTTTTTCTCCCTGGTTGATTATTGTAGGCACAGTGCAAATAATCTATGCAGCTTTAACATCTCCCGGGCAACGCAATTTAAAAAAGAGAATAGCCTACTCTTCTGTATCTCATATGGGTTTTACAATTATAGGAATAGCCTCCGTAACCGATCTGGGACTCAATGGGGCCATTTTGCAAATAATTTCTCATGGATTTATTGGTGCGGCGCTTTTTTTCTTGGCAGGAACGAGTTATGATAGAATACGTCTCGTTTATCTCGACGAAATGGGAGGAATAGCTATCCCAATGCCAAAAATATTTGCAATGTTCAGTAGTTTCTCGATGGCTTCTCTTGCATTGCCGGGAATGAGTGGTTTTGTTGCCGAATTGGTAATCTTTTTTGGCATAATTACCAGCCCAAAATATCTTTTAATGCCAAAAATACTAATTACTCTTGTAATGGCAATTGGAATGATATTAACTCCTATTTATTCATTATCTATGTCACGCCAGATGTTTTATGGATACAAGCAATTTAATGCCAAAAATTTTTATTTTTTTGATTCTGGACCACGAGAGCTTTTTGTTTCAATCTGTATCTTTCTGCCAGTAATAGGCATTGGTATTTATCCAGATTTCGTTCTCTCACTATCTGTTGACAAGGTAGAAGCTATTTTATCTAATTACTTTTCTCGATAGTTTGCATGAATAAGGCATAAAAAAAAAGCTGCGATAATAAAATTAGGTGGACAATAAAAGAAAAAGAAGTGAATTGTAATCAGATACGTTTGAAGTTTTAGAGAACCGGTTCAATCAAGTAGTAATTGAACCGGTTCTCTAAAACTAACACAAACTTTCATTACATATGCGATTTCTATGTATTAGGTCACGTCTTCGATTAAGATGCTAATGTGAATGAACCATAACTATGTAGGCCTATTCCTAATAGATTGACCCCAAAATAGCATACCCAAATTATAAGAAATCCCATAGAAGCTACAATTGCGGAATTTGTGCCTTTTAAATTTTGGTTGGTTCTAATATGTAAATAAATAGCAAATATAGTCCAAGTAATAAATGCCCAAGTTTCCTTGGGGTCCCAATTCCAATATGACCCCCACGCCTCATTAGCCCACACTGCGCCTGAAAGAATACCAACCGTTAAAAAGATAAACCCTAGACTAATGACACGATAACTCCAACGATCCAATTGCTGAATCAATTGATACCTGTGATAATTTCTAAATGAAAGTAAAGAATTGTTTAGTAAAGCATAGCTTCTTTCATTTACATATTGAATCTCATCAAAATCAAAGGAAAATGGCCCAATTAATGAATGCTTGTTTTTACCAAAGACCCATAGGCTTTTTCGAAATGTAATGACTAGAAGAGATACTGATAATAATGATCCACATAAAAGAGCTGCATAACTTAATATCATCATACTTACGTGCATCATTAACCACTGAGATTGGAGGGCAGGTACTAATATTGTGGATTGATGCATTTCAGTCAAAAGACCTGAAGTAGCAAATCCTTGGGTAAAAATAGTACTTGGTGCGGTTATTGCGCTTAAATCGTTTTTATTATTCCATATTTTAGGAACCATATGAATAATGGAAAAGCCCCATGAAAGGAATAGTAATGATTCATATAAATCACTTAAGGGGAAATGTTCCGAATAAATCCAACGAGTAACTAATAATCCTGTTATACAGAAAAAGGTAGCTATCATGCCCTTTTCTGACGAATCATGTAGTCCTATGGTTTCGTGGACTAATAAGGTCATCAAATAAATCGTAATTACAATTGAAACAATTGAAAAAGAGATGTGAGTTAATATATGTTCTAAAGTCGAAAATATCATAAAAAATCCTAAAAAAAAAAAGGGAGTCCTTTAACACTGGAACGGAAATGATTAATCCATTTCATTTTCATTATAAGATTTATTGTATCTCTTTTAGAAGATGCCGCCACTCGGACTCGAACCGAGATGCTCTAGCACTGCTTCCTAAGAGCAGCGTGTCTACCGATTTCACCATAGCGGCTTGCTCGAAAGCATAATAGCCCATACGCACTCAAACGTCGAGATTGTAAGGAGTCAATTCAATGTAATATTTTTTAGGAAAAATGCAAATCAAATAAAGGCCTATTCCTATTTCTATTTGAACGTTCAATAATCTCTTATAGGATGGTTTTCATTTTAACGATGGACTTTTCGAAAGGTTTCAGCTCTCCCAAAACGAACAGCTTAGTAGGAACTAGAGAGTTCTGCTCTCAATTCAGGTATAGAAGTAAAAAAAACCTTTCTTTTTTTATTCTTTTTTTATGATTTCATGGGTCCGAACAAAACGAAAAAATCTATTGTATCCATAGTCATTAATAAGAAAACCCTCAAAAGAAAAGTGAAACTTTCTATCAAGTACTATGTTTTTTCGTTTGACCAAAAAAACATAGTACCCTTTTTTTATTTAGGAAATGAAAGGCTTCCTATCCTAAATACGACAACCGATAGTGCGGCCTCATATTTATCAGTAAAAAATATGAGTTAATGGGAGTCGTTCATCTTATCAATTTTATTAGCAAATTCTTCGAGGCATATTGATTTAGATTATTCCAAGACTTGTTTATTTTTTTGTTGCACAAAAAAACTTTTTGAATTCCCGGTAGAAAGAGATTTTGCTAAGGAAAAAGCTTTTAGCGCAGCCAAATATCCTTTTCTTTTCCAAATGTTTTTACGAATACGCTTTTTTGATATAGAAGTACGTTTCTTTGGAACGGCCATTTTAAAATAAAGAGGTTACTCATTGTTTTAGTTGGATGTGAAAGACATGTATTGTTCAAAATGCGTCATTTTTTTCTTTAGCTCTATATTTATTCCCTAGATCATACTTTCTTGATAATATACAATATGGATACGTGTGAGTCCCATAGAGGATTTCTGGAGAAAAGTTGTATATCTTAATTTTTTCTTTATTTTCGGAATACTTTATTCCTTTTTTTTACGTACATTATAAAAAAAAAAAGAAGCCTTTTGATATACTAATCTTCGTTCGAATCTATATCTGTGTCACCGTCATAAAAAAAAGGGCTACGGCTCATCGTATTCTCTTTTTTTTAATAAAAAAGAGAAAAATGGAAAACGCTTACCTTAATTGAAGAGAAGAATACTGTAACCTTTTTTCTATCAATTCATCAATAGAGTACAGTACCCTTAGTTAAATGAAAATTTCAAAAAAGGAAAACCGGAATGAGACTGATATTGAATCAGTTAATATAATAAACACTTGAGAAAAAGCCATTTAACTAAGTCCTTTTTTCAATTCTACGCAAAGTGGGTATCAAAGTGCCGGATATCGTAGAGTTTTCTAGAAGTATCCGTTGTTTTGGTGGAATAGAAGCTACTCGAGAATAATTAGTAAAGTCTTCCAAATATACTAACTAGAATCACAAGATCTTTTTTGGGGGTCAAGTTTTTGCTAGATCCTATGCTCAATAAAGTTATTGATGGATCTTACATACCAGAATAAAGTACTTTTTTTACTATAATTAAATTACTTAATTGTTTTTCCTTGATCAATGAATATAATAATAAAGAAATGAAAATTTCATATTATGATTCTGTATCTTCCTAAATATCCTAGTTAATCACTAAGTGGTACCTTTTCAAAAAAACTTGATCTTTTGACCGCTTGTAACTTCTTATTTTTTTTTGGAGGGGAAAGAATTAGAAAGATTTAAGAATCCAAAATTCTATTTTAGTTCTTTCTTTTCTTTATTTTATTGCTCTTTCCGAAAGATATCAGAGCTGGTGAATTGAAAAAAAAAAAGTTTGATTTTC
>JAJJMC010012003.1:32500-47500 GCA_023531435.1 Papaver californicum | reverse complement strand
AAGAAGTGATCCCATTTTTTTCATCGGGTCCGGGTAGAGACCAAAGATCTTGAGCGACCGATCCGGCAGAACAACTCAAAAGATAAAGAAGTATCGTTAATTTCTTCATGCTCGTTCCAAGCTCGAAGTACCATTTGTACAAAAAAGAATCCCCTTCCTTACATGATTTCTTCTTCATATAGATAGATATAGGATCTATGGGGCAATTACTTAGAAGTATATTTTGTGCCACAGCCCTTCCTATCTGATAGAAAAGGATCCCATGATCCTGAACCGATCTTACCTGGGATCGCAAATCCCAAGTTTGTCTATGAAGAGCGGATCTAATTGTATTAGTGTCTAGAATGGATTTCTTCTGTGTAATACTAATGGATAGGGCCTCATTGGTAAGTGCTACAAGATCTCGTGCATTGGAGCCCATGGTTATGGCCCCGAATCCATTAGTATGGAACATTTTCTTTTCCAAGTGAAATCCCCTAGTATATGAAAGAGTGAAAAAGTGCTTTCGTTGTTGTGGAATAAGAAGCCTCCGTATCTTAATGCATGTATTTAATTTATTCGGAGCTATTAGAGCGGGATCTACTTTTTGGGGAATATGAGTCGAAGCAATAACAAGGAGATTTCTAGTGGAGCATCTTTCACAATCCCTGGAGAGATAGTTCACTAATAGACCGAGGGATAAGTAATTCGACTCATTCACATACAGATCATGAATGTTTGGAATCCATATTATGCAAGGAGACATTGCTTTTGCTAATTCGAATTGAAGGGTGATATCAAATCGGTCTTTTTTCGGCGTCATATACATAGTTAGCGCATTCGTCATAGTTAGCAGCTCTGTATCAAGGTCATCATCGATATCGTCACTAGCATCAATCTCGATATTGTCACTACCATCAATATCATCAATAAGATAACCTTTAGGCTTGTCATCCAGGAACTTGTTCGGAAATACCGTAATGAAAGGAACATAAGAGTTTGTCGCTAGGTATTTGACCAAATAGGATCGTCCAGTTCCTATAGAACCTATCACTAAAATACCCCTAGACGGGGATAGGGCTAAGCGGAGCGAAAAGGGTTTTCCATGAGATGGGAAATGAAAACTATTAGCCCCACACGAGGTTTGTGAATAAGTGATTGTCTGATAATGAGCAAGGAATATCCGTCTTTCTGCTAAACAGGATCTATTGAACTCATAATTCATTAGATCTTTTTTATGAATGTCAACTAAGTATCGTAAGTAAATTGATCCCGGTTGTTCAACCATTTGATAACCAGAGTCATTCTTTGATAAATGATCACTATGAGTCAGACTCAATAGAATTTGATCAATCCTTTTTTTTGTCGTTAAGGTGGAGAACTGAACCAAGAATTCTCTTTCTTCATCATCAATCGAATCACTGTTCGCGACCCAGGATTCTATTTTATCATCAATCCAATCAACGTTCACGTTTTTTCTTTTTCTTATCAATGAATAGATCTCTTTACTTGTACGACTTAGATATCTCGTATTTCTCGAAAAAGTGATTCGATTGATGGGATTTGGTATGATACTTATGATATCGATGAGATTGATATTCAAATATTTCTTCTTAGAACGTATTGATTTGACCCCATAAGTGGGACCACCACCCAATAGCATGTTGCCACCAGAAGCAGAACCCCGTATTTCTTCTAGAGAATCTCCTAATTGTTCCAGAGCAACTAGAAAGAGATTCTTTAACCAGAAAGAGTTCAGTTCAGATGTAGGATACCTATCCAGAAGTTTTCGCAACTCAATCATGTATGATGGAATCATCAAAGATTTGATCTTTTCGAACTCTGTCTGTAACTCACTAGAGGCCCGGGAAACAAAGAGAAGATGTGTACGAACGAGATATCCAGCAACAAGAAGAAGGAAAAGGATTGAATAGAGGAACTCCCGAGCATTTGGTGATCTCAGATGTATCCATATCAATGGAACGGGTGACTCATTATTTCGATGAATCATTTCTTCGGACAGAAGAAGATTATGTAAACACTTACTCGAAATCTCACTTATCGGATTCCATTGTGGAAGAATCGCCCACAATTTTTTCTGAGGAATTGGCCATGATGTATCTGATCCATGCATAATATCATGAAAAACGGATACAAATTTTTGACTGCTACTTAGTATCGGCAATAGGTCTGAAAAAGTATCTAAAAGGGTGAAATTTAGATATTTGCACCCTGCCGAAGTAAGGAACCATGGCATATATGTTTGTAACAGATTCCATTTTGAGAGATTTGAAAAAGCACTATCTCGTTGAAGGGTTCTATACATCTGCCATTTCTCAACGCATTTCTTTAGACAAAGACTCTGTTTTTTCCTCTTTTCGGATGGTAAATATTTCTCAGAACATGGAGTGTGAATCAAACCCATGTTTGAATTGAAATTGAGATACTGATGCAAGTTCTTCCCTTCTGAATCAGAGAGATTCATATCTGAAAGAGGTTGACAATAAGTTCTTTCAAAATTGACTATTTGTCCCTCTGTTAGAGGTGTTCCAGAAATGTCTGGGATCGAGTAAATAGCTCTACGAACGAATGGATCGGATCGAATTGGAAAATGGAAAGATTTGTACAAGTTATACCTTTCGTCACCACTTTGTGGAAAATCGTTAGGTATGAATATGTTAGATACCTGTGACTCGATTGATGAAATAGTATCTCTCTCCAAAAAAACATGTTTTTTTGGACCGACGCACAAAGAAAAAATGTTGTTGCGAATGAACAAGATATTGAGGAATTGTCCATACGTAAGATCATAATTATTGATACGGGCCTTTTCCACATAAAAAGGGAATCTTTTGTTACAATCGAACCAGAAGTGATGTGGATTATTCAAGAATCGAAGTCGATTTGCTTTATAAAAAGAAGAGATCAATGAACTTCTATGAAATGGTTTCACGGGATTCAGCCAATTGTCTCGATCGTGGGATATCATTGAGAAATAGGAATCGGTGTTATCAAAGTCTTTCCTGCGATTATTTCTAGTATGAAATGAGTCAATCATCCACTTTGGTATCTTATTGAATAAAAACGGTGATATTGTTCCTCCATTGATCAAGAATTTCGATTTTTGGGAAGTATCACGATTATCCAATAAGAAGGGTTTCAATTTATTCAAATGAACGATTTGAACACCTATTGATTCTAACAACTGATTGCAGAGTTGATCATTCGGCCCTTTCAATTCATAGATGTGGATCTCGGACCTATGAATGGGGATATTCCCGATACTCACAAAGAAAAAAGGAAGTGACTTAGACAAAAAGAGAAGTGACTTGGACAAAAAGAGAAGTGACTTGGACAAATCTTGTTTGTCGATAACCTCGGACCAATCAATCGAATATTGATTAATACGTAATCGACCGAACACTACTTGAAAACGGCTCTTCTGCTCAGAAACGAAATGTTCCAAATGTTCCTGGAAATTATTGCTCCCGTTGGGCCATTTGTATCTATATGCATTAGGATCCCGATTCATGGATCTCTCGGTTCGAGAAATAAGAGGATCGAACCATTTCTTCTGACTCTTTTTCAAATTCGATAAATGTTGGTTGATCGTATATTTCATTATAGTTCTATGATTCAGAGTATCATTTCCTATTTGATCCCTTTGAATTCCATAAAAGAATCGATTCGATACATTTCTTATGTACCCATAGGTGCTATATTGGATTTGAATCAGATTTCGGATCAATCTATATTGATTGACTGCCTCCATTATGTTGTTGCTAGCAAATACCACTCTTTTTGGTTTTGGATCTTCCAAGTCATTCCCGCAGGAGATCCGGACCGATTTTTTTCTGATCCTTCGATAAAAAGATTCATTCTCTTCATAAAAAATAGGAGGTAGAACCAAGAAAGATTTCTTTTTCGATTCATCCCTGGAGTTGAATACCTCATTCAATAATTTTTTTTTATCCAACCCGTAGGAATCAATAGAAAAGGAAAATCCCTTATGATACACCAGATCCGGCTCGGTTATTGATAGAGTGAATAGATCTGCCATTTCTTGAAATCTCTCTTCTGATTCAAAATCGCGGTGTAACGTGTACCCCCCCCTGTTTCGGTCATGGAATAGATGAAAGAAAGAAAAAAATGGATTTTGGTTCAAGAATGAAATCTTATTGGAACTGGCCATATCCGGTTCATCCTTCGGAACCATATCACATCCCGGATCTGATGAAATAGGATGAATTGAGACGGTATTTTGTAAATACGTAATTATCTTGAATATATCAACCATTTCTTTATTTTCCGATCGTCTGGAAGGGACAAAAGAAACATCTTGTTCTTTCTTCAACAATTTATGATCTCTAGTGGACCTCTCAGTAGGATTCGAACCCAGATGAAGTTCTGACCATCTGTCAGAGAAAAAGGAACGAATTGATTTTGTAGAATTCCCAAGAATTGCTTCGATTTCTTCCGGAAGCAGATGATTATTCATCTGCTTCTCACGTTCCGTGAATAGCCGGGACATTGAGGAATATCCAGAAAGGCATTTCGGGAATCGGTCTGATTTTCTCTCTGTTCGTTCCGTTTGAAGAAAGGAAGGATCCCAAAGAATCGATCTTTCTTTTAGTTGTTGAATCTCTCTTTGATTGATCAATGTGTGATATTCCGAATCCTCATTACTAATCGAATCGAAAGGGTCTCTGGATTGATCAGAAGATCCTTTCAATTGGCTAGAATTCGTTACTTGAACGAAAATAGATCTTGTGGAATCATATTGAATATTTGACGATACATTCCGTACCTTGCTAAAAAACCGATCCTTGCTTACCAACCACACATTGTCTAACCAAATCCAACTCTCTCTCGATACGTTCCTCAAAAAATCCGACTCGTGCAGATTCTTCCCCCAACTAACGAAGATATCTTGGCGGAATTGCCACATATGAAATTGAGCACAATTTTGCAAAGAAATACCCCACTTGTTTCTCGAGAAGAGATGGGAAACATGTTCAATCTCATTTGATTGAATAGTTGACTCAGCTCCTTGTTGTTTGAAGAAACCCTCCACTTCAATTGGTCTTTTTTCACGAAAAGCAGACATGAGATAACAAATCCAGTGTTTCACTAAGATTTCGAATAGCTGGCCCGAATTCAAGTTGATTATGTTTCGCTTCTTCCTCAGAGAAAGACGATCAAACAATTCCCAATCATGGTCCTTGCGGATCGGATCATCCGTATAGGATACAAAAAGAAACTCCAGATATTTGATATCTTTCTCTTTAAATGAGATCTCAATTCCAGCTACGGTTTCCTTAGATATCTTACAACTAGAATTCCACCTTTTTCCGATCCGGTTCCTCCACCACCGCGAACCCCAGTTAGAGTCAGGCATGATACACTTTTTCGTTATTGGGAGAACCCAAGTACTCTCTTTCGGATCCATGAAACAACTCTCAGAGATCTTTTTCCCTTTTGGAAGATAGAGGAGCGAAACAATCAACCTATTAATATTGGAAGACCAAAAAGATTCTTCCGATGTATCATTTCTGGGTCCAATGGAATTCATAGGTATAGGAAGAAGCCCCATCAAATAGAGATTTTTTCTTTCGACCATATTTCGATTGTTAATACGATATATAAGGACCGCTACTACAAGCAGTACTACACCTTTGATCGTGAAATATCGATTGCTTGTTGAACCCTGTGAATCGCGTGAAAGGAGGATACTCCAAATTCGGGGGTCAAAGAGTTTCATAAAACGTTCTTGGTGGAAAAAAATGTGAGTGAAAGATCCCACTGAATCGAATTTGGTCCATGAATCTAAGAAATAGTGAGAATTCTTGATCTCTCTCAATATCTCTCTCAATTCGAAGATCCAGGATTTGAATTGATGTCGTTTCATTGATTCCTGTTTCATTGATTCCTCCTAAAGATTTCATTTCAATTGGAATTTGGTTATTCACGATGTACGATGATCCCTGTTAAGCATCCATGGCTGAATGGTTAAAGCGCCCAACTCATAATTGGCAAATTCGTAGGTTCAATTCCTGCTGGATGCACGCCAATGGGAACGTTCAATAAGTCTATTGGAATTGGCTCTGTATCAATGGAATCTCATCATCCATACATAACGAATTGGTATGGTATATTCATACCATAACATATGAACAGTAAGAACTAGAATTCTTATCAATACTGGAACTCATAGGGAAGAAAATGGATTTATGGATGGAATCAAATATGCAGTATTTACAGACAAAAGTATTCGGTTATTGGGGAACAATCAATATACTTCTAATGTCGAATCAGGATCAACTAGGACAGAAATAAAGCATTGGGTCGAACTCTTCTTTGGTGTCAAGGTAATAGCTATGAATAGTCATCGACTCCCGGGAAAGGGTAGAAGAATGGGACCTATGGGACATACAATGCATTACAAACGTATGATCATTACGCTTCAACCGGGTTATTCTATTCCACCTCTTAGAAAGAAAAGAACTTAAAAAAAAATACTTAATAACACGGCGATACATTTATACAAAACTTCTACTCCGAGCACACGCAATGGGGCCGTAGACAGTCAAGTGAAATCCAATTCACGAAATAATTTGATCTCTGGACAGCGTCATTGTGGTAAAGGTCGTAATGCCAGAGGCATCATTACCGCAAGGCATAGAGGGGGAGGTCATAAGCGTCTATACCGTAAAATAGATTTTCGACGGAATGAAAAAGACATATCTGGTAGAATCGTAACCATAGAATACGACCCCAACCGAAATGCATACATTTGTCTCATACACTATGGGGATGGTGAGAAGAGATATATTTTACATCCCAGAGGGGCTATAATTGGAGATACCATTGTTTCTGGTACAGAAGTTCCTATCTCAATGGGAAATGCCCTACCTTTGAGTGCGGTTTGAACCATTGATTTACGTAATTGGAAGTAACCAATTAGGTTTACGACGAAACCTAGAAATCAATCACTGATCCAATTTGAGTACCTCTACGGGATAGACCTCAACAGAAAACTGAAGAGTAACGGCAGCAAGTGATTGAGTTCAGTAGTTCCTCATATAAAATTATTGACTCTAGAGATATGGTAATATGGAGAAGACAAAATTGTTTGAAGCACCGACAGAACCGGAAGCGCCCCTTGTTTCAAAGAGAGGAGGACGGGTTATTCACATTTCATTTGATGGTCAGAGGCGAATTGAAAGCTAAGCAGTGGTAATTCTACCCCCGGGGAAAAATAGAGATGTCTCCTACGTTACCCGTAATATGTGGAAATATCGACGTAATTTCATAGAGTCATTCGGTCTGAATGCTACATGAAGAACATAAGCCAGATGATGGAACGGGGAGACCTAGGATGTAGAAGATCATAACATGAGTGATTCGGCAGATTTGGATTCCAATATATCCACTCATGTGGTACTTCATCATACGATTCATATAAGATCCATCTGTCTAGATATCATTATATACATCCAGAAAGCCGTATGCTTTGGAAGAAGCTTGTACAGTTTGGGAAGGGGTTTTGATTGATCAAAAAGAAGAATCTACTTCAACCGATATGCCCTTAGGCACGGCCATACATAACATAGAAATCACACTTGGAAAGGGTGGACAATTAGCTAGAGCAGCGGGTGCTGTAGCGAAACTGATTGCAAAAGAGGGTAAATCGGCCACATTAAAATTACCGTCTGGGGAGGTCCGTTTGATATCCAAAAACTGCTCAGCAACAGTCGGACAAGTGGGTAATGTTGGGGTGAACCAGAAAAGTTTGGGTAGAGCCGGATCTAAGCGTTGGCTAGGTAAGCGTCCTGTAGTAAGAGGGGTAGTTATGAACCCTGTAGACCATCCCCATGGGGGTGGTGAAGGAAGGGCCCCAATTGGTAGAAAACAACCCACAACCCCTTGGGGTTATCCTGCGCTTGGAAGAAGAAGTAGAAAAAGGAATAAATATAGTGATAGTTTGATTCTTCGTCGACGTACTAAATAGGAGAGAAAATCGAGAATATGTTTCTTCGTCTTTACAAAAGAAAAAAAGATAGGAGTAATTAGCTGTGACACGTTCACTAAAAAAAAATCCTTTTGTTGCTAATCATTTATTAGCAAAAATTGAAAAGCTCAACATCAGGGGGGAAAAAGAAATAATAGTAACTTGGTCCCGGGCATCTACCATTATACCCACAATGATCGGCCATACAATTGCTATTCATAATGGAAAAGACCATCTGCCTATTTATATAACAGATCGTATGGTGGGTCACAAATTGGGAGAATTTGCACCTACTCTAAATTTCCGGGGACATGCGAGAAGCGATAATAAATCTCGTCGTTAATGTTAATAATAATAAAGTTAATATGGGTGCTCGTCGTTCATTAGTGGGAGGTTAACCTTATGATAAAGAGGGACCCAGATGTGGAAGTATCCGCTTTAGGTCAACATATATGTATGTCTGCTCACAAAGCACGAAGAGTAATCGATCAGATTCGTGGGCGTTCCTACGAGGAAACACTTATGATACTAGAACTCATGCCTTATCGAGCATGTTATCCTATTTTTAAATTGGTTTATTCAGCAGCAGCAAATGCTAGTCACAATATGGGTTTCAAGGAAACAGATTTAATCATTAGTCAAGCCGAAGTCAACGAGGGTACTATTGTGAAAAAGTTAAAGCCTCGAGCTCGAGGACGTAGTTATCCGATCAAAAGACCCACCTGTCATATAACTATTGTATTGAAAGATATATCTAAAGATCAAGACTATTTCATATGGTTAAGAAAAACGGGATATGTATATATAGATAAATATACGGATGTTAGAGAGAGGTATCTATGTATGGTAGAGCACGAAAGACTAAAATGGGCTAATGAAGAAAGCGAGGGTGTATGGGACAAAAAATAAATCCACTTGGTTTTAGACTTGGTACAACCCAAAAGCACCATTCCCTTTGGTTTGCACAACCAAAAAGTTATTCTGAGGGTCTACAGGAAGATCAAAAAATACGGGATTGTATCAAGAATTATGTACAAAAAAATATGAGAATATCTTCGGGTGTAGAGGGAATTGCGCGTATAGAGATTCAAAAAAGAATCGACCTGGTCCAGGTCATAATCTATATGGGATTTCCAAAATGGTTAATAGAGGGTAAACCGAGAGGAATTGAAGAATTACAGATCAATGTACAAAAAGGTTTTAATTCTGTGAACCGAAAACTCAACATTGCTATTACAAGAATTGCAAAACCCTATGGAGACCCTAATATTCTTGCCGAATTTATAGCTGGGCAATTAAAAAATAGAGTTTCATTTCGAAAGGCAATGAAAAAAGCTATTGAATTAACTGAGCAAGCAGATACAAAAGGAATTCAAGTACAAATTGCAGGACGTATCGACGGAAAAGAAATTGCGCGTGTCGAATGGATCAGAGAAGGCAGGGTTCCCCTACAAACCATTCGAGCTAAAATTGATTATTGTTCGTATACAGTTCGGACTATTTATGGGGTATTAGGCATAAAAATTTGGATATTTGCAGACGAGAAATAATCAAAGATCTCTTCTTTTACTTTTCTATCTAGCACTGGACAAAAAAAACCTTTCATTTTTTTCTCTTTAATCTAAAATGATTAATTTCAAATCTTCTAATTCTATAGGGTTAAATAAAAATTAGATTGACCCTTTGGTATAATTGCTATGCTTAGTGTGTGACTCGTCGGTTTTTTTAGTTTAGATTAGATTAAAAAAGGAAAGGACGGCCCCAAAGTCTGAACTAAGAACTATGTAACTAATAACCAGCTCATTGCTTCGTATTATCGGGATCCAAAGAAACAGTCACTATATGATGTATTGATCATATCGTTGTAGCAACTGAAATCTTTTTTATATTACATATACATAAAAGAAAAACCAATCTGATCGTGGATTGTGATGTGAAACAAAAAAAAGGATGTGGATAAATGGAAGGGGGAGAGAAAGAGAGAAGGAGAATATCAATGATATATGATTCCAATATGTATGGTCTATGAATAATCTCATACAAAGGCAGTGTAATAAAGCATCAATATGGATTCGGCCATAATCATAATTAATCATTAAATGAATCCGGTTCATAGGAAAAAGAAATACAAATAAAAGAGAGCTTCGAGTCAATAAAGACTGAGTAGATTGACTCAGGAACAACAAATTGAATTAGGAGCTCCGTTGCAGAGTTCAGGCCTAGCCATTAACCAAGAAGTGATGGGAACGACGGAACCTATGACTGCAGAAGATTCCATTGAAAACGAATCCTAATGATTCATTAGGTGGGATGGCGGAAAGAACCAGGAAACCTATTCATTTATTCTGAGAGGTCAAGGACTGACCCTACGAATTAAACAGATATTGAAAGAGTCAATATTCGCCCGCGAAGGCCTTATTGGATTGCTAAGTTTTTTGGATTCAATAAAGGTCAAAATAAAGATTCGTAAAAAAAATTCTATATTCTAGAGGTATATTTCCGGTTGTATATAAAACCCAAGATATATAAATTTTTACGTGACAGATTAGATCTCAAAAAACCTATGATTCAGTCTATTAGAAATTCAATACATATTCGTAATATTATGGAATCATTTCATTCGCGAGGAGCTGGATGAGAAGAAACTCTCATGTCCGGTTCTGCAGTAGAGATGGAATTGAGAATAACAAACAACCATCAACTATAACCCCAAAAGAACCAAATTCCGTAAACAACATAGAGGAAGAATGAAGGGAATATCTTACCGAGGCAATCATATTAGTTTCGGTAGATATGCTCTTCAGGCACTTGAACCGGCCTGGATCACATCTAGACAAATAGAAGCAGGGCGACGAGCAATGACACGATATGCGCGTCGTGGTGGAAAAATATGGGTACGTATATTTCCAGACAAACCTGTTACATTAAGACCTACAGAAACGCGTATGGGCTCGGGGAAGGGATCTCCCGAATATTGGGTATCTGTCGTTAAACCGGGTCGAATACTTTATGAAATGGGTGGAGTATCAGAAATTGTAGCCAGAGAAGCTATTTCAATCGCTGCGTCCAAAATGCCTATACGAACTCAATTCCTTATTGCAGAATAGGGATGTGCAACCAAAGGAAAGGAGTCTTTGTGATGAAAAAACAAACAACCGCAGGCCTTTTTTTCTGGACAAAAAATATTTCTTTTTTCTTTTGCCCTTTCTTTGCATTGAAAGAAACGATAAAAAATAATGATATGATTCAACCTCAAACCCTTTTAAATGTAGCGGACAACAGTGGGGCTCGAAAATTGATGTGTATTCGAATCATAGGAGCTAGTAATCGTCGATATGCTCATATTGGTGACGTTATTGTTGCTGTAATCAAAGAAGCAGTGCCCAATATGCCTCTAGAAAGATCAGAGGTGATCAGAGCTGTAATTGTACGTACATGTAAAGAACTTAAACGTGACAACGGTATGATAATACGATATGATGACAATGCCGCAGTTGTCATTGATCAAGAAGGAAATCCAAAAGGAACTCGGGTTTTTGGTGCGATCGCTCGGGAATTGAGACAGTTGAATTTTACTAAAATAGTATCATTAGCTCCTGAGGTATTATAAATACTATCTAGAATAAAGACTAATAGACAAGCCCGTGATATGATAGAGTAGGGTCTTGGGAATGAATTAAATTAATTTTGTAGATTATGTATCACGTATATCCCTTAACTTTATAATAAAAAAAATAACGAGCATGTTGATTATATTAAAACTCGGAGGCACCAATAATTATAGTTCATCATGGGTAGGGACACAATTGCTGACATAATAACTTCGATACGAAATGCTGACATGGATAAAAAAGGAACGGTTCGAATAGCATCTACGAATATTACCGAAAACATTGTGAAAATCCTTCTACGAGAAGGCTTTATCGAAAACGTGAGAAAACATCGAGAAAGCAACAAAAATTTCTTGGTTTCAACCCTTCGACATAGAAGGAATAGGAAAGGGCCATATAGAACAATTTTAAAACGTATCAGCCGGCCCGGTCTACGAATCTATTCCAACTCTCAACGAATTCCTAGGATTTTAGGAGGAATGGGGATTGTTATTCTTTCTACTTCTCGAGGTATAATGACAGACCGAGAAGCTCGGCTAGAAGGAATCGGAGGAGAAATTTTGTGTTATATATGGTGATCTTTCTGATATCTGAATTGAATTGGTAACTTCCTATATTGCGAAAAAAAAAAAAAAGAGGAAGGACTGGTTGCCTAATATCACTCCTCCTCCATTAGTTGATACTTCAAGGGGGTTACCTGAAATGAAAGAACAAAAATGGATTCATGAAGGTTTAATTACTGAATCACTTCCCAATGGCATGTTCCGGGTTCGCTTAGATAATGAAGATCTGATTCTAGGTTATGTTTCAGGAAGGATCCGACGTAGTTTTATACGGATACTACCAGGAGATAAAGTCAAAATAGAAGTAAGTCGTTATGATTCAACAAGGGGACGTATAATTTATAGACTCCGCAATAAAGATTCGAACGATTAGGTGTATTTTTTTCGACATTATTTTCGTGGGGATACAACTCGAGGTTCAAAATTCCAAGAGACTTATTTTCTTCCAAGGAGTAGATTCGGAATTAAGGTAAGGAATGACAAATATGAAAATAAGGGCCTCTGTTCGTAAAATTTGTGAAAAATGTCGACTGATTCGCCGTCGGGGACGAATTATAGTAATTTGTTCCAACCCGAGACATAAACAGAGACAAGGATAATCCTTCGAAAAAGGACCCAACGTACAAATAAAATGAAGGATCTGTTTTAACCTGAAATGGATATATCCGTATATCTCTGACTCATATTGATGAGATGATAAAAGATGGCAAAACCTATACCAAGAGTTGGTTCACGTAGGAATGGACGTATTAGTTCACGTAAGACTGGACGTAGAATACCAAAAGGAGTTATTCATGTTCAAGCAAGTTTCAACAATACCATTGTAACAGTTACAGATGTACGGGGTCGGGTGGTTTCTTGGTCCTCCGCCGGTACTTGTGGATTCAGGGGCACAAGAAGAGGGACACCGTTTGCTGCCCAAACCGCAGCAGGGAATGCTATTCGTACAGTAGTCGATCAGGGTATGCAACGAGCAGAAGTCATGATAAAGGGTCCTGGTCTCGGAAGAGATGCAGCATTACGAGCCATTCGTAGAAGTGGTATACTATTAAGTTTCGTACGGGATGTAACCCCTATGCCACATAATGGATGTAGACCTCCTAAAAAAAGACGTGTGTAGAAATAAGAATGGAACAGATTTCAAGAGAAAAAAATGATTCAATAATCTGATCAAAAAAAATTACTATGCTTCGAGAGGAAGTAGCAGTATCTACTCGGACACTACAGTGGAAGTGTGTTGAATCTAGAGCAGACAGTAAGCGTCTTTATTATGGCCGTTTTATTTTGTCTCCGCTTATGAAGGGTCAAGCCGATACAATAGGCATCGCGATGCGAAGGGCTTTGCTTGGAGAAATAGAAGGAACATGTATCACACGTGCAAAATCTGACAAAATACCACATGAGTATTCTACTATAGTAGGTATTGAAGAATCCGTACATGAAATTTTAATGAATTTGAAAGAAATTGTATTAAGAAGTAATCTGTATGGAACTCGCGACGCATCCATTTGCGTCAGGGGTCCTGGATACGTAACTGCTCAAGACATCATCTCACCGCCTTCTGTGGAAATTGTTGATACTACACAGCATATAGCTAGCCTAACGGAACCAATGGATTTGTGTATTGGACTACAAATCGAGAGGAATCGTGGATATCGGATGAAAACACCAAATAATGCACAAGATGGAAGTTTTACTATAGATGCAGTATTCATGCCTGTTCGAAATGCGAATCATAGTATTCATTCTTATGGGAATGGAAATGAAAAACAAGAAATACTTTTTCTAGAAATATGGACGAATGGAAGTTTAACTCCTAAAGAAGCACTTCACGAGGCCTCCCGTAATTTGATCGATTTATTTATACCCTTTCTACATGCGGAAGAACGTGACACAAATTTAGAGGACAATCAAAACATAGTTACTATACCCTTTTTTACCTTTCAGAATAAATTGGATAAACTAAGCAAAAGCAAAAAAGAAATAGCATTGAAATGTATTTTTATTGACCAATCAGAATTGTCTCCCAGGATCTATAATTGTCTCAAAAGGTCCAATATATATACATTATTAGACCTTTTGAATAAGAGTCAAGAAGATCTTATGAAAATAGATCATTTTCGCATAGAAGATGTAAAACAGATATTAGATATTCTACAAAAGCGTTTCGCAATTGATTTACCAAAGAACAAGTTTTCTTTTTTGAATCCATTGGAATGATTTAATCCTTTTTAGAAAGAAAAAATAAAATAGGTTTTGGGTCTTCAGTAGGATCCATATATTTTGGGTAAATCTAGAATTTTGTTGAATAGGTGTATCTAGGGAATAGTCGCTTCAAAGTGAATCCTCCCTAGATACACACGTCGTTTTTTTATTTCTATTTCACGGTTGAGTCAATTTAAAAAAGACCTAAAGTTAAAGATTTATCAATAGGTAATGTTGCTCCAATACCCAACCAAAGAGCTACTGCGGTCCCAATCAAAAAGACGGTTGTAGCTACTGGACGACGAAACGGGTTTTGGAATTTATTAACATTCTCCAAAAAGGGTACTGTCAATAATCCCGCCGGTACTGAAACCATTAAAAGAACCCCCAACAATTTATTTGGTACTGTGCGAAGGATTTGAAATACGGGAAAGAAGTACCATTCGGGTAATATTTCCAAAGGAGTAGCAAACGGATCTGCAGGTTCGCCAATCATTGACGGTTCTAGAACCGCTAAACCTACGGTACATGCAATAGTACCTAGAATTACTACTGGAAAAATATATAAAAGATCGTTAGGCCATGCGGGTTCTCCATAATAATTATGACCCATCCCTTTTGCCAATTTGGC
>JAJJMC010012003.1:0-27500 GCA_023531435.1 Papaver californicum | reverse complement strand
CTTGTTCATCATTTGAACATCGCAGCTCATTCATAATAATTTTTTTTATTCATTCCATCTTCTTCGATGAACTTTACAATCTATGGATAAAACCCGAAAACATAAATATTATGAAAAAAAGAAAACCCGTTGTTACGTTTCCACATCAAAGTGAAATTTTAGTACTTAAAAACCTTTTTCTTTCATTTAATGCCTATTGGTGTTCCAAAAGTACCTTTTCGGATTCCTGGAGAGGAAGATTCGGTTTGGGTTGACGTATAGTGCGACTTGTCAGACATATTGGGTCATATGGGATTTCCCCGTTTTCTCCCCCGATCGAGATATCCTCTGTTTCACCCAAGAAAGATTGATTGAACCATCAATAATTTGAAGCGTGAAGTGCAATTAGAGCAATTTATTTGGGGGATCAATATGCATTTTTCAATTAGAAGAATTTATGGTTGGCTTGGTTGGACCAAAAAAATGAAGTATCCAGGCTCCGTTCAAAAAAACCCAATCGGTAAAATATGTATGATTACCTTTTGTATCATAAAGAATTCCTATATTATACCAGCGACCTCAAACCGCCAATCAATCGACGGAGTGAGTCATCATACTTTTCCAGTGATTGGCGGAAGCGGAAGACATAAAATGAATAAAAAAAGTATTAGCAAACAAAAGAAGCGGTATTGGGATCATTTGTCCTATATGTGCAAATAGAGGTCGGGTAAATCTTTCCCCGGAGTAGAGCATAAACCTAAACGAATTGAAGAGGCCCATTCCGGAACAAGAAAATGACATCGTAATCGGAATTGGATTTCGATGAAACAATATATCAATGAGGGTAAATTTAGTGAGCTCTTTTTAGGGGTAAGTGAGTCAAAACCCTGCTCTGCTTTCTTGAAAAATAGAAGACTAAAGGCCCTTCATTCATTAGGAGTTAGAAAAATCCTCCTATGAAAAAAGGGGAAAATAAAGAGGGCTGGAATCGACACATTGATTCTTTTTTTTTGAACCGTATGCATCTAAAGGTGCGTGTACGGTCCCTAAGGGATACAATTTTGTCCTAATCAACCGACTTCATCGAGAAAGAATACTTTTTTTAGGCCAACAAGTCGATAGCGAGATCGCAAATCAACTTATGGGTCTCATGATATATCTCACTATAGAGGATGATACAAAAGATGTTTATTTGTTTATAAACTCCCCCGGTGGGTGGGTAACACCCGGAATAGCTATGTATGATACTATGCAATTTGTGCAACCAGATGTACATACAATATGCATGGGATTAGCCGCTTCAATGGGGTCTTTCGTCCTGGTCGGAGGAGAAATTACCAAACGTCTAGCATTCCCTCACGCTTGGCGCCAATGAGTTTTTTATTTGAGAGAAAAAAGAAGACTATGCCTTCGCCAGATAAAATATGAAAAATAAAGTAATAATAGCATGGCACTTCGAGTTCGATATGAGCAAACCATCATTGTTCTTTTATAACATGAGATTCCGTATCGAGAGAGTAGTATGAGACAAAAGGAATTTCTGATTTGATTTTATCTATCGGGGTTCGATTTCAGCGTCACAAACTTTTTTGTTTTCACATCACACATCAGAGGGCTCTTTCCTATATTTCTGTTACGAAATAGTATTAAAATGAAAAAACATACACAAGATTATCCTTTCCCTATTTGATCGGATCAAAAAGAAACTTTGGGATTGCTGAATTACAGACGAGATAAATATATAAAGCAACGGAACCATCATAGTATTTTTTAACTCTCCCGAAAGAAAGGGTGGTAAATGGATTATTTACCGATCTGGGTTTGATAGATCCTCCACTTTAGGTAAAAGTAGATTCCATTCTAGAGCCGTATGCAATGCGCAAAAAATGCCTGTACGGTTCTTCAATTCGATTTTTTCTTGTCTCTTTCTATCATTGAGACAGAGGAAGCATTCATTATGTTATATCATCAGGGTAATGATCCACCAACCTGCTAGCTCTTTTTACGAGGCACAAACAGGAGAATTTGTCCTGGAAGCGGAAGAACTGCTGAAACTTCGCGAAACCCTCACAAGGGTTTATGTACAAAGAACGGGCAATCCATTATGGGTTGTATCCGAAGACATGGAAAGGGACGTTTTTATGTCAGCAACAGAAGCCCAAGCTCATGGAATTGTTGATCTTGTAGCGGTCGAAAATACCGGGGACTTCACGTAAATCTGTGATTCCATTCCGTTTCGAACCATAATTGACTGAGCTATGTTATTTCCTATTTTATTTTCTTACCGAGGTTAAAAGTGGTAGTGGGAAAATATTCAATGAAACGAGAGGAATTCATAATCATCCGGTTAGGATCGATCTAAACCAGCCCATTCTGTATACGATCCAGCATGCCAACTATTAAACAACTTATTAGAAATACAAGACAGCCAATCAGAAATGTCACAAAATCCCCCGCCCTTCGGGGATGTCCTCAGCGTCGAGGAACATGTACTAGGGTGTATGTGCGACTCGTTCAGATCATGAACTGGAACAAAAGAAAGGAGATTTTTTTGACAGTATCAATGATCGGTACCAATGAATAGGAATGGAAAAACCCCATATCACTATCGAAAAAAGGACCTCTATTGTGTATGAAATTTATGGTTTCCTTTGGTATAAATCCAATCATCTCAACTGGAGATGAGAAGCAACTCCCCATTGGTAGCAAATGGTTATCCATTAAGCGGGGGAATGGAATGGTATTTTAGAAGCAGAAAGATTATGCTCCCATTCTTGCAAAAACGGACTAACAGGGTCAGCTACCTAACCAACCTTCATAATGAAATGCCGTTACTGTATGGGTAGATCTAGTTGTGAAAAGACCTATTACTGGATAATTCATGGGTAGAGCCAAAGAGTGTGAACTGTACAAGTTACTAAATAGGTAAGAGGCTCCGGTGTATAGAAAGGACCTCACCGTTTAAACCGTAACCATAGAAACGATGGAACCCACAATTTTTCGTTTTTTATTTACTTTTTTTTTGATACCAAGTATCAATACAATTTCTTATTTCGAGGTGAAATGAAATGCCTCAAAAAAATCGTGGTTGGGAAGGTCATAGTAGCAAAAGCCATTGGAATTTTTTTTTTATACATCGGAAGAATCAGTTTTGTTATTAATAGACTAGGGGGGGAAAGAATGACTGAAAGAAAAGAAATCAATTAGTTATTCATCAAAGTTTCATTTGATTCAATGACCAGAATTAAACGAGGATATATAGCTCGGAGACGTAGAACAAAAATGCGTTTATTTGCATCAACCTTTCGAGGGGCGCATTCAAGACTTACTCGAACTATGACTCAACAGAAAATGAGAGCTTTAGTTTCGGCTCATCGGGATAGGGGCAGGCAAAAGAGAGATTTTCGTCGTTTGTGGATCACTCGTATAAATGCAGTAATTCGTGAGAATAGGATATCTTATAGTTATAGTCGATTAATACATGATCTGCGCAAGGGGCAGTTA
Source organism: Papaver californicum (assembly GCA_023531435.1). Taxonomy (NCBI): domain Eukaryota; kingdom Viridiplantae; phylum Streptophyta; class Magnoliopsida; order Ranunculales; family Papaveraceae; genus Papaver; species Papaver californicum. The sequence goes on along the minus strand of JAJJMC010012003.1, from coordinate 24,017 downwards.
CTTCTTAATCGTAAAATACTTGCACAAATAGCTATATCAAATAGGAATTGTCTTTACATGATTTCCAACGAGATCATTAAATAAGGGGATTGTAAGGAATCCACCAGAATGATCTAAACGGAGTTCCCCGGAGAATGAACTCCGGGAGGGTAGGGTATAAATTACTATAATAAAGTAGTAAAAAGAAATTAACACGTTTCCATAATAATAATTAAGGACTTTCTCTTTTTCTTCCCCAATTCTTTTTTTCTTATGACATGACAATACAATCTAGATTCTCGAATTTTTGAACAAAACACCAACCAGAGTTGGGGTTCGGGTTGGAATTTTTATTCAATTGAGGCATGGGCGGCCTATTTATTTCTGGTTCTAGGACCAGTAGTTCTAGGGGTCGACTCGGTTCTCTCAAATTGTTTCTCATTATTAAGAAAAGGTAACGAAGATAAAATACGGGCTTGTTTTATAGCAATAGTAATTAATCGTTGTTGTTTCAAGGTTAATCTATTCACTCGTCTAGATAATATTTTTCCTTGTTCACTAATAAATCGACTAATTAAACTCATGTTTCTATAATCAATTCGATCCCCCGATCCAATTGGGGGCAAACGCCTACGAAAAGATCGCTTGGATTTAAGAAAAGGTCGCTTGGGTTTTTCCATTGTTTATTCCTTATCCCGAAAATCCTATTTCTGAATTCGAATTCTTTTTTGATCCGACTGAAATAGGATTTGATTTGTTTCTATATATTATATGTAATTTATTCTTGTTACTTCGAAGGGTAGCACACACACCCTCTACCTCTGGTTCGGTCTATTTCTTTATCTCCCCATGAATTGTATGTTTGCAACAATAGGGACAGAATTTTCTCAATTCCAATCGACTAGGCGTATTGTGTCGATTCTTTTGAGTAATATATCTGGAAACGCCCGATGATTCCTTATTAACACGGTTTCGTATACAACTGGTACATTCCAAAATAACTCTGACTCTAACATCTTTACCCTTGCCCATGAACCTCCCTTGAATTTTGGATTTACCCAACTCTTTGATTTTCGACCCGAAATCAAATTTCAAAAGATTTTGTTGCAATCAATAGAGTAATATAAAGAATAAGTAATACAACAATTTATAACTATCAATTATTTTGAATCCTAGTACATACAGTATTTCATTTAAATATCTTGTATGATTTCTTTAGTTTCCCTAGATCCCATTTATTTCTATTTTCTTAGGCCCTTTGAGTCTAACCCAAGTTTCACTGAGATTGAATCCACTTTTGTTTTTTCCTTTTCTGTCCTTCTATATTTTGAAAATAGGAAAAAAGAATAAAACAAAGAGAGGAAGAAGGATTAGTCACAGATAATTTATTATCTCACTAATCTTCTTCATCCCTTCCCATGTCAATAACTAGAATGAAAAAAACGGGAATGTCAACGCATCTGGGAATAAATGATTAATCTCTATCAATAGCCCTGCTAAAGACCCAAACCATAGAGTACTTAGCACAGGTGCCACAGAGAGATATGTTTTTATATCTCGCATTGCAAACTCTCCTTCTTTATTGTAATACATATATGATCAGATGCATATGTGGTTAAGGATCACTTGTATTAGTAAGTGAAATCCCTAACAAAAATAGATATATACAACGACCCGGTAGATAAGATTTCCCTTTCCTTAAAACAGAAAAAGACGCCCCCCTCTTCCTGAGTATTACCGACAAATATTCATTTCTCTATCCGACGGATTTCATATGTAAATAATTCTTTTATTATATGTTATATGAGACCAAAAAGAACAAATTGCAAGCGAAATTTTTTATTATAGGGGGGAAATAATGATGTGGAAAACAAGACAGGGATTCTCTACAATGACACTGTATACCAATTGAAAGGGATGTAGCGCAGCTTGGTAGCGCGTTTGTTTTGGGTACAAAATGTCACGGGTTCAAATCCTGTCATCCCTACCTATTACTTTTCCCGTGGACAGTAATTGAGATCGATCCTAATTGTACATACATTATGATACTATAGACATACAAAGTATATTAGGCCTACAAAGATAATACTTTTTTATGGTCTTATCTATTGTGATAAGAAGGCGCTCTTAGTTCAGTTCGGTAGAACGTGGGTCTCCAAAACCCGATGTCGTAGGTTCAAATCCTACAGAGCGTGATTCTGTTCTCGAATTACAATGAAATAACTCCACCAACTTAAACAGCAACCTTAATTTGGCCTCCTTGAATTAAAAAAGGAGGAGGTCAATCAAAAACGAGATGTTACTTAATCAAAGGTCCAACTGATCACCGCGTCTGTATTGTAAATATGCAGTTACGAATAATCCAGCCAAAGTAATAGGAATTAGACCTAACACGATTCCAAATAGTAAAACTTCAATCATTTCGGTTTGTTTGAAAGAGGAAAAAGAGAGGTAATATCTATTCTTAAATATAAATCCGAAGCAATAATGAATCTCAATGATCAAGAATTGACAATTGACGCGGGAAGTCACTATAGAATACCTAGAATCTCACAGAAAAAGGTTTTTTTATTAATTGTTCATTCAATTCATTTCAAATAAGTCGTATCTTGCTCAGACCAATAAAAAGAGCGGGAGTTATAGTTGAAGCCGCCAGTAGAAAACCGAAATAACTAGTTAGAGTAGGCATAAAGGAGCTAAATAAGATACGGTCTTTTTATACATATGGTGATAAAACATTTACCTAAGTTTACATAAAAAAAAAAACTGACAAAATCTGCTCCAATGAAAAGTTTTTGATTCATCAATCATTATAGACGGCACTAACAAAGATAGGGTGACAGAAGTAGAAAAAAGATTGATCTAGTGATCCATCATCTCTAACATCTACCGATTCCGTTATTTTGAATCAACAGATTCGTTGAGCAACTATTGAGTCAAGTAAAAAGAAAAAACTTTGTAGTGGAATTTCATTCATTTCATAAAGTAAACTCTTTTTTAATCACTATGGAATCAAATAGAAAATCTTTTCTATTTTGATCATTTCTTTTTCAATTGTATATAATCAAGTTTCCTTTTTGGAGCAAAGGACCTTATCACAACACCTTTAACCTCATAAAAAAAGTCGTAGGCTCTTTAATTGTACATAATATCTCACAAATGCTAAGAAAAAAGTATCGCACGATCGCTGGACGAAATAAAAGCTTTATTTCGGGACAACTCAATTCTAAAACTAGTCATTCTATTATCTTTTCCTTTTAGGTTCTACATGCCGCCTTTCCATATTAGGGAATCCCTCTCTTGTATCTAGGTCAAGAAGGAAAAGAACCTTTGGCTGTAATACGACAATGGTTGCATCACGAATATTGATTGATTCTTCCTTTTTTTCTTTGGTCAAATACTATCTACTCCTATTATTGTACTACTAATCCATTCCTTGAACTCAAAGGATCCGAAGAAAAACCCGTTATATACAACCAAGAAAAGAGGTTTCTAGATTTCGTATCTAATAGAATTGTGTGAATATGATAACATCTTTCATTAATTATTAGAACCCAACCCGGCGAACTCAAGCTTTACCAGATCTTCAGTTTCTAGCCCAAAGCGAGTAATGAAAAGAACCCTATACTACTACAGTACAGAAATTTTGGGTTGAATAGCACATCATCCTTATATATAAGGAACAAAAAAGGAAGAAAGAGTTTATGTAACACTTCTTTTGGATACTGATTTAAATTGCGTTGCTGTGTCAGAAGAAGGGTAGCTATACTGATTCGGTATACTCTAAAGACGCCTTCGGTACACTATTGACGATCTAACAAAGATTAAGGATCCGTGGGTTTCCACTTACTGATCCCATCTTTCACGGAATCGATCCCCTTTGACTGTACAAGAATATGTGGAGCTCAGCATGTCTGGAAGCACGGGAGAACGCGCTTTTGGTGATATTATTACCAGTATTCGATACTGGGTCATTCATAGCATTACTATACCTTCCCTATTCATTGCGGGTTGGTTATTCGTCAGCACGGGTTTAGCTTACGATGTGTTTGGAAGCCCTCGGCCAAACGAGTATTTTACAGAGAGTCGACAAGGAATTCCATTAATAACTGGCCGTTTTGATCCTTTGGCACAACTCGATGAATTTAGTAGATCCTTTTAGGAGGCCCCAATGACTATAGATCGAACCTATCCAATTTTTACAGTGCGATGGTTAGCTATTCACGGACTAGCTGTACCTACCGTTTCTTTTTTGGGGTCAATATCAGCAATGCAGTTCATCCAACGATAAACCTAACCCGAATTGAATTATAGAGCTATGACACAATCAAACCCGAACGAACAAAATGTTGAATTGAATCGTACCAGTCTTTACTGGGGGTTATTACTCATTTTTGTACTTGCTGTTTTATTTTCCAATTATTTCTTCAATTAAGAAAAAGGGAGAGAATAGTGCGAATTCTCTATATCCCACTCGGAAGGATCTCATCTCAAAATTATCCATGGCTGTTTATGTCTCTAGCATGACCACTTGATGAAATGTGGAGGGAAGTGGGGTAAATGGCCGATACTACTGGAAGGATTCCTCTTTGGTTGATAGGTACTGTAGCCGGTATTCCTGTGATCGGTTCAATAGGTGTTTTCTTTTACGGTTCATATTCCGGGTTGGGCTCATCCCTGTAATAATAATATGAACTGAGTTGTAGACAGGAAAAAGTAAGAGCTCAACGGGACCTTACCCCTTTTGTTTAATTCGAGGGGTAAGGTCCCGTTGAGCTCTTACTTTTTCAACGAAATTTTTTTTCATTCCATAAAAAAAGTTTGCAGATAATCCAGTTAATACAAGCACACTATTCTATTCGTAAAAAAAAAGTGGGCCTTTTGCTCCGATGTTTCAAATAGCTCTTTTTTAAGATGATGCTTGCTTTTGGAGAATTAACTCTATTGATTGGATTCATAATACCTGTTCCTACATAGTAGGTATTCGTCCGAAATCGAAAAAAAGGGCGGGAATTAATCTATTTTCTGAATGACATACATAATGTGGATTCCTGTATATGAGACATCATCCAAAGAATTTCTATACTAATAGAAGCTTACTCCATTTATTTTATTATCTCATCAAAGTTTTCCTTTTTTTTTTTAGTTCATCGAAGAAGTTCGAGTTACTCAACGAGCGAATCCACCCCCCTTTTTTATTGTCCACTACTTTTTATAAATCCAAAGAGGCGAGGTTCCGATAAACCTAAAAAAAGGGAATAGTACTTTTTAGGCGTAAGGGGATTAAGAATCATTATTCTTTTGACACAAGAAAAGAAAATTTCACCCTTTTCTTGTGTCGAAGATTAGAAAGAGAAAAAATCCCTCCTATAATAGGTTGTTCCTTTCATTTATTCCTTGCTTTATATTCTCCTACCACTTATGTCGATTATCTACTCCTATTCGAATTTGATTCCCTTTTTCTATATAGAATAGGATACTTTTGATTTCATGTATTTCGTGGCATTTCAAATTTGACAATAGTGAGATAGTAACGCCACTCCTTTTTGGATTGAAAAAGGGAGTTGGATTCACGTCAAATAACGCGTTCTTCACAATATAATACTAGTCTATTACTAGCAGTAAAAGTCAAAGCTAAGTACTTTCCAATATCTTGTATAAAAACAAACAGTAGCAACAAAGCAAGTAAACTAAATCCTATTTTTTAACCATACATAATTACATCGATCAAGAAGAATTTGGTTTTTATGAACTTTATGTTAATAAATCCGTGGACCTAAAAATTCATTTCAGACAATTGAACCTTCTCGAATTGTTTCTTTTTCAAAACCAAAAATATTTGTGCCAGAATAACAGATGCCAAGAAGAACAAAAGGCCTTGGACACGTGATGGATCTTGAAGTACTATTTCTGCGTCTCCCTGACCAAATCCACCCACGTTGGGATTACTTGTTAGTGGTTGATCAAGCTTGATAGATTCGCCTTCTGACACAAGAAGTTCCGGTCCTCGAGGTATAATATCGACCACTTGGTGACCGTCTGACGTATCTGCTATGCTTATTTCATATCCCCCTTTTTCTTTACGTACAATTTTACTTACTATACCTGCTGATGTAGCATTATAGACTGTATTGTTACTCTTACTCCCATCGGGATAAATCTGACCCCTACCTCTGTTCCCACCTACATATATAGGATATTTTAAGAAGTGAACGTCTTTGTTAATAGCGGGGTCTGGGGAAAGAATTGGAAAGGTGATTTCACTATATTTCTGACCTGGAACAGGACCTATCACAAGAATATTTTTTTTTGTGGGACGATAACTCTGAAAAGAAAGATTGCCCATCTTTTCTTTCATTTCGGGAGAAATACGATCGGGGGGGGCTAATTCGAATCCCTCAGGCAAAATAAGAACAGCCCCTACATTCAAAGCCCCCTTTTTCCCATTAGCAAGAACCTGTTTCAGTTGCATATCATAAGGGATTCTTACAACTGCTTCAAATACAGTATCAGGAAGTATCGCTTGTGGAACCTCAATATCCACAGGCTTATTAGCTAAATGGCAATTGGCACAGACAATACGCCCAGTCGCCTCTCGTGGATTTTCATAACCTTGCTGCGCAAAAATGGGATATGCATATGAAGTAGATGGCCAAGTTATTACATATAGCATGATCGATACAGAAATGGATCGAGCCATCTGCTCCTTTATCCGAGAAAAGATATTTCTTTTTTGCATGGTCCAATCGTTGATCCCGAGAATTTCTACAATAAATTAGGTAGGTTACTAGTATAGTTCCCTATCCACGATTCTGCTATTGTAATGGAATAATTTTACTGGAATGGAATACAGGAAGAATCTCTGGGATGGGTATAAATAGAAAAGGTAAGTAAGATTTGGAATGCTTTGTTTATGTATGTACAAACAAAGTAACAAACATTATGATTTGATTAATATCGGTGAATCAGCCTTTAGTCATTCATTGAATGATAAATCACTACAAGTGACGGAGATACGCGATTTAAATAACGGAAAATCCAATATTTTAAAAGTGTATCTAGAATTACTGGGAAAGTGGAAACAAGACCAGATATAATTTGATCATTATGATAAAATCCAAAATCCTTGGAGATAGAGCCAATCATTAGTTCCCAACCATGAGGCGAATGGAATCCGATACATAAATCAGTTAATAAAAGAATAGAAAAAGCTTTTATTGTGTCACTTAAGTTATAGAGGAATTCTTTCACCCAAGAATTAAGAACGAGAAGTTCTTCATTACCTAGAATAGAATAACCACTTAGAATAGCGAAACAGATTATATTTGTCGAGAAGTGCAAAATGCTATGAATATGACCCTCATTGTGCATCTTGACCAATTGTAGCGTTTCCTTGTGGATTTCTATACGTAGTTTTTGTATATGTGTCTCCGGGTACTCCTTTATCATTTCGTCCAAAAAGAAAAGTTCTTCTAATTCTATGAATTTTTCTAGAAGATTCTTTTCTTTAATATCAGTCAAAAACATTTCGGATTGCCTAGTATTCCACCAATTTGTAACCCAGGATTCCATATTTTTATTAAATGAGAGAGAAACCCACCAGGGTAAAAATATAATAGATGCAAGATATGTGAGGGTAGTGAATGTTTTCTTTTGTGGCATTTTTAATCTGTAAATTACTAATGAAACTACCTCTTTCGTCGACTCTATCCGATCGAATATTTCTATGAAGCATGAGTTCGATAACAAGGTATCGAACCTATGGATCTACGCCTCCTTTTTTTTTTAGTTAGTCCTTGGATCAAGAAAGAACATAGAAATAAGAGTAAGGGTTTGCTTCGCTTCGAATGAAGAAAAAAGTTTCCGGGTCTTTCAATTAGTCAAATTAGAAACATTAGTCAAATTAGAAACAATTGCATCTTTTCGATTAATGTCCGAAAGAGCCGCCTTTGTTAGATCAATTATTGCGAAGGGCTACCTACAGCCCAGGAATAATGGAGGGAAATTTTGAAAAATATTGAGATAATGGTGAAATCAAAAATGAGTGGCAAAACCTGAGAAAGTTTGGATATTTATAGTTATTAAGGGATCTAATCATTGATGATCAAGCAGGAAAAAGGCGTAGAAAAAGAAAAATCGCTTGACAAAAAAAAAGAGGAGTTATTTACAATATAGAATCCATCTGTATCTAACGTAACAATTCAAAATAGTAGACCCCCAAAAAAGAAAAATTATAGTCTGAAAGAATTGCGTTTTTTTTGTTTCCACAAAAAAAGTTTCGTTTTCTGTTTATTCCATATACATCCACTTTTGCTCGAATGAACGTTCTGAAAAAACTTAAGTTAAGTTCTATAAAATGAAGATTCATTAGTTCTGTTTCTTTCCCCATGCTAACAAAACATTAATTCTTCGCAGTTCATTTCAAAATACTTCAATTGGTACGCGCAAGAAATAGGCCAATTCCGCCGCTTTTTGTTCAATTTCTCGTGGAGTCAGGTTCTCATCAGTACGAGTCAAGGGAATGGCTCCCTGACCTCTGATTTCCATATAAAGGACACGACGCGGAAAAAGACCCTCTTTAATTTCGATTCTAATCGACTGGACATCTCTCATAAGGAATCGAAGGAAGATACGACGATTTATTCCAGGAAATCCCCAACGAAAAATACACACTATTCCTTCTTTTCGATCGAATCGGTCATAACCACTACCTACATTCCACGAAATTGTGCACCACAAATAGGAGCTAATGAACAGACCCGCGATCCCATAGAAAGACATAACGATGCCTTGTGGAAAAAAGAGGATTTCCTGAGACGGGAATAAGGATATTAGATTCCTACCAAGATAACTAGAAGTTCCAACCAATAAGAACCCTAGTGAACCTAAAAGAAGGATACAGGCCCAGCAGAAATTACTTGTTTTTCGAGACCCCGTTATAAGTTCTATCCATATACGTTCTGAGCGCCAGTTCATACTAGATCAAGTTGCATTTTTTTGGAATTGAGAGAATAACCCAAATGAATTTTACTTTACTTTTTTTGTTCCCGAAGTAACTCTCATCAACTAGCACTATTACGATGTGAACCATTAGAAATAATTCATCAAATTGGTTAGATATAAAAGCGTCTGCTTCATAGGGATCTAGACAATCTTATTTTTTTGAACATGAAGAAATAAAGAAGCCATTGCAATTGCCGGGAAAACTAGGCCCACTAAAGGCACAAAAATAGAGGGTAAATCAAAAGTTGTCATAGAATGGATACCTCGATTTAAAATTTGTACCTGTTATAAAGATATCTTATGATAAGTATATCTATTTATTATAAGTATAGAATAATAAGTGCAAGGAATGTAGAACTAAATATGAGTTCTCACGGGAGATATTGAAATAGGCACGATTTCAATTCTATTATTTTATATATTTGAATTTTTCTATATCTATAATACGTAAGAGGATAAGATGAAATTCTTTTTCTTCATAAAATTTTGCCAAAACAAAAGAAGAATGCATTCTTTTATCCTGTTGATCGAAACTTCCTGATTACTAATCATGAATATAGCACCAATTATAGGTATAAAATACAGCTCTAGAGGAAAAATTTTAAAGTAAGTATCCGAAACTTTTGATTCTTCTTACAATATAAATGGATCTTATGCCCGTAATGAAAACGAACTCTTCTTTTTTTTCTTTACCGATAACTAAAAAACTTCTTTTCCGCAAATAAAAAAACGGAATTGAATGCTCTACTTGATTGAATTTTGATTTAAGGGAAAGAAACCGTGAAGCTGAAATAACTCATTCAGAACACTTTTTAAAGGATTACGTGGTACGATTGAGTCCAATAAGCCCTTGTGGAATAAATACTCAGCCGCCTGGGAACCATCAGGTACTGTCTTATTCAATGTTTGTTCAATTACTCTTTTACCCGCAAATGCAATGTAGGCATTAGGCTCGGCAATAATGATATCTCCCAACATACCAAAACTTGCAGTCACCCCACCGGTTGTAGGAGATGTAAGGATTGATACATAGAATAACTTTTTATTTGATTGATAATTATATGAAGCGGAAGATATTTTAGCCATTTGCATCAAGCTCAAACTTCCTTCTTGCATGCGCGCTCCTCCCGAAGCACAAACTATAATAAGAGGGAGAGCTTTACGAGTCGCATGCTCGATCAAACGGGTAATTTTCTCGCCTACTACGGATCCCATACTGCCCCCCATGAACTGAAAATCCATAACCCCAATAGCTATGGGAATACCATTTAGTTGACCTATGCCTGTTTGAATAGCCTCGGTTAACCCTGTTTTTCTTTGATAAGAATCGATACGATCTTTATAAGGTTCCTCTTCTGAATGAAATTCAATGGGGTCGATAGAAACCATGTCTTCATTCATAGGATCCCAAGTGCCCGGATCAACCGAAAGCTCGATTCTATCTGAACTGCTCATTTTCAAATGATATCCGCATTGTTCACAAACATTTAGTTTTGACTTAAAAAATTTCTTATAATTTAACCCATAACAACTTTCGCATTGAACCCACAAATGTCTGTATTTTTTATTTATATCGAGATCATTATATCTTCTTCTCATATTGAAATCGCTTCTATTTGTGCTAATTTGTATACTGGAACTCTCGTTGTCACTACTATTTACACTTTCATTACAAATGTAACTATACATGTAACTGTCGCTGTAATTGTAACTACCGGCTGAAATGTAATTATCAATACTGATTTCAGAACGAAGATAACTATCAATGCAATGAAAAATGTGATTATTCCAACTATATTGAGTATCATACATATAACGATCGTAGTTGTGATTGTTACTTTGAGAACCATTATTCAGATAACTAAAAAAGGCACTTTCTAGTTCATTCATAAAAGAGCGATCGTTATCAATCTCGAAAAGAAAATTTTCAATATTTAAATATATCGAATAACTGTTACCATTACGATCCCTAACTAAAAAGAGGTCATCAGAGATCAAACTCCGAATGTCCCTGACATCGAAAAAAGTATCCATATTATTAGAACTGGAATTATCACTATCGTCCCAACTATCAATTTTTTTATCCCTATCATATATAACGGGATCTTCACTTCCACTGGTATTTTCAATAGGACCAAGACTATCCATTGATTTACTTAGCCCAGACCTATGTTTTAATTCCTCGTTAAACAACATCGAATGGAACCACCTTTTTTCCATAGAGCTTGCCTGCCCCCCTATTTGAATGTAAATACAATAGATGAATAGTCATTCGATGAATAATCATTTGAATATATCCTCTCGGAATAAGCATATAGATCCAATAGAATAATTAACTAATCACGGATGAGTCTTGAAAAAAAATCTTTTTTTGTGGGAATCTGGATATCACTTCACTATCAATCTATATGATGGAACCCTTTCTTCAATTAGAATAGAAAGAGAGGGTTATCCCGTGCCATGTACAAATTCGAATCAAAAAAATTTGTTCTCTCCTAGGAAGAATTCATTTTTGGAGAACTTTGGAGAATAATAAGTTTCTATTGCAATGCGGAAGGAAAAGGACAATATACGGGACGGGGATAAAGCGTTGTGACCATTGGCTCGATTCGACCATAGTCCGGAATTTAGGGGTATAGAAAATATTCTACTAATCCCATCTCAAGGATCCATAGGATTAATTATGGATCCAACAACTGAAGGATTTTCATTGTTGAGTCTTAGATCTTGTATTTAAGATTTTGTATACCGAAATCCAGTATGTATATATGCCTGGAAAATGAAATAGGAACCTTATTCATTATTCGGCTCAATCCTTTTTTAGTAAAAGATTGGGCCGAGTTTAATTGCAATTTAATTAAAGGAACGAATGGTAATTACTGGATTACAAAGTATCCATTGCTTCAAATTCGAATTTGATTTCCTTCCATACTTCACAAGCAGCTGCTAGCTCAGGGCTCCATTTGCAAGCTTCACGGATAATGTCATTACCTTGACGAGCAAGATCACGTCCCTCATTACGCGCTTGTACACACGCTTCTAGGGCTACTCGATTTGCTACGGCACCCGGTGCATTACCCCAAGGGTGTCCTAAAGTTCCTCCACCGAACTGTAGTACAGAGTCATCTCCAAAGATCTCGGTCAGAGCAGGCATATGCCAAACGTGAATACCACCTGAAGCCACAGGCAGAACACCCGGTAGAGAAACCCAATCTTGGGTGAAATAAATACCACGACTTCGGTCTTTTTCAATATAATCATCACGTAGTAAATCAACAAAGCCCAAGGTTATTTCCCTTTCCCCTTCCAGTTTACCTACTACGGTACCAGAGTGAATATGATCTCCACCAGACATACGTAATGCTTTCGCTAGTACACGGAAGTGGATACCATGATTCTTCTGTCTATCAATAACTGCATGCATTGCGCGGTGGATGTGAAGAAGTAAGCCATTATCTCGGCAATAATGAGCCAAGCTAGTATTTGCAGTGAATCCCCCCGTTAAATAGTCATGCATTACGATAGGAACTCCCAATTCTCTGGCAAATACAGCCCTTTTCATCATCTCTTCACATGTACCTGCAGTAGCATTCAAGTAATGTCCTTTGATTTCACCTGTTTCGGCCTGTGCTTTATAAATTGCTTCGGCACAAAATAAGAAACGGTCTCTCCAACGCATAAAGGGTTGTGAGTTCACGTTTTCATCATCCTTGGTAAAATCAAGTCCACCGCGGAGACATTCATAAACCGCCCTACCATAGTTCTTAGCAGATAACCCCAATTTTGGTTTAATAGTACATCCCAATAGGGGACGACCATACTTATTCAATTTATCTCTTTCAACTTGGATACCGTGAGGTGGGCCTTGGAAAGTTTTAACATAAGCAACAGGAATTCGCAGATCCTCCAGACGTAGAGCGCGAAGCGCTTTGAACCCAAATACATTACCCACGATGGAAGTAAACATGTTAGTAACAGAACCTTCTTCAAAAAGATCTAAAGGATAAGCTACATAACAAATATATTGATTTTCTTCTCCAGCAACGGGCTCGATGTCGTAGCATCTTCCTTTGTAACGATCAAGGCTGGTAAGTCCATCGGTCCACACAGTTGTCCATGTACCAGTAGAAGATTCGGCAGCTACCGCGGCCCCTGCTTCCTCAGGTGGAACTCCAGGTTGAGGAGTAACTCGGAATGCTGCCAAGATATCAGTATCCTTGGTTTCATAGTCAGGAGTATAATAAGTCAATTTGTAATCTTTAACACCAGCTTTGAATCCAACACCTGCTTTAGTCTCTGTTTGTGGTGACATAAGTCCCTCCCTACAACGCATGAATTAAGAATTCTCACAACGACAAGGTCTACTCGACATGAATTAGCCGTTAATGAAACCTTTCACAGGAATCTTTCACAAAACTCTCAACAAATATTATCAACTAATCAGAATGGTTGGTTGTTAGACTACGGTATTTGATTCGCCAAATACATCAACATCATTATTGTATACTCTTTCATATGTATGGCGCAACCCAATCCCTGTTTTTCAAGTTTCTAATCCCGTACTTTTTTTAATCTAAATTTAGAAAAAAAAGGAAATTCACTCTTGACAGTGCTATATGTTGTATATGTAAATCCTAGATGTAAAACTATCTGGAATTCGTCCCTGAAAAGGTAGAGAAGAGGCGGAAAACTATATGCTGAAATAAGAAACAATGGCCAATGTGAAAAAAAAAAATGAATCATAAATAGAGTTCAGGTTCGAATTCCATAGAAAATATGGGTGGGATTGTCTATAATGCTAGAGAACTGAAACGCTCCCTCATGGTTTTTATCCATCTACCTTTTTTTTAGGTTGTGAAATTGGAAAATTCACTCATTGAACGAGTAAACAATCGAATTGGAGTCGCTTGAATGGTACCAACGAAATCAAGTGCTAACTCCTATTTATTATTGAATTAACCGATCAACCTGCTTGCTATCGGACATTTTTTCTTCGGTTTACAAAATGCAAAGAATTTCTACATATTTCACTTTATTATCATTATGAAAACAAATCCTACCCCTTCGGGTCTCGGGGTTTCCGCACTTGAAGAAAAAAACCTGGGGCGTGTCGCTCAAATCATTGGTCCGGTGCTAGATGTATCCTTTCCCCCGGGTAAGATGCCTAATATTTATAACGCTTTGGTAGTTAAGGGCCGAAATACTGACGGCGAGCTAATTAATGTTACTTGTGAGGTACAGCAATTATTAGGAAATAATCGAGTGAGAGCTGTAGCTATGAGTGCTACAGATGGTCTGAAGAGAGGAATGGAGGTTATTGACACGGGAGCTGCTCTAAGTGTTCCAGTTGGTGGGGCGACTCTCGGACGAATTTTCAACGTTCTTGGAGAGCCTGTTGATAATTTAGGTCCTGTAGATACTCGCACAACATCTCCTATTCATAGATCTGCGCCTGCCTTTATACAATTAGATACAAAATTATCTATTTTTGAAACAGGGATCAAAGTAGTTGATCTTTTAGCTCCTTATCGACGTGGGGGTAAAATAGGACTATTCGGGGGGGCTGGAGTGGGTAAAACAGTCCTTATCATGGAATTGATCAACAACATTGCCAAAGCTCATGGAGGCGTATCCGTATTTGGCGGAGTGGGCGAGCGTACTCGTGAGGGGAATGATCTTTACATGGAAATGAAAGAGTCTGGAGTAATTAATGAACAAAATCTTGCAGAATCAAAAGTAGCTCTAGTCTATGGTCAGATGAATGAACCGCCGGGAGCTCGTATGAGAGTTGGTTTGACTGCCCTAACCATGGCAGAATATTTCCGGGATGTTAATGAACAAGATGTCCTTCTATTTATCGACAATATTTTCCGATTTGTCCAAGCAGGATCCGAAGTATCTGCTTTATTAGGCAGAATGCCTTCTGCTGTGGGTTATCAACCTACCCTTAGTACAGAAATGGGTACTTTGCAAGAAAGAATTACTTCTACCAAAGAGGGGTCTATAACTTCTATTCAAGCAGTTTATGTACCTGCGGACGATTTGACCGACCCTGCCCCTGCCACGACATTTGCACATTTAGATGCTACTACCGTACTATCAAGAGGACTAGCTTCAAAAGGTATCTATCCAGCAGTAGATCCTCTTGATAGTACGTCAACTATGCTCCAACCTCGCATCGTTGGTGAAGAACATTATGAAATTGCGCAAAGAGTTAAGCAAACTTCACAACGTTACAAAGAACTTCAGGATATTATAGCTATCCTTGGGTTGGACGAATTATCTGAAGAGGATCGTTTAACCGTAGCAAGAGCACGAAAAATTGAGCGTTTCTTATCACAACCCTTCTTCGTAGCAGAAGTATTTACGGGCTCTCCAGGGAAATATGTTGGTCTAGCAGAAACCATTAGGGGGTTTCAACTGATCCTTTCCGGAGAATTAGATGGTCTTCCTGAACAGGCCTTTTATTTGGTAGGTAACATCGATGAAGCTACCGCGAAGGCTGTGAACTTAGAAGTGGAGAGCAAATTGAATAAATGACCTTAAATCTTTGTGTACTAACCCCGAATCAAATTGTTTGGGATTCAGAAGTGAAAGAAATAGTTTTATCTACTAATAGTGGCCAAATCGGTGTATTACCAAACCACGCCCCTATTGCCACAGCTGTAGATATAGGTATTTTGAGACTACGCCTTAATGACCAATGGTTAAAAATAGCTCTGATGGGTGGTTTTGCTAGAGTAGGCAATAATGAGATTACCATTTTAGTAAATGATGCGGAGAAGGGTAGTGACATTGATCCACAAGAAGCTCAGCAAGCTCTTGAAATAGCTGAGGCTAACTTAAGTCGGGCTGAGGGCAAGAGACAAACTATTGAAGCGAATTTAGCCGTCAGACGAGCTAGGACGCGAGTAGAGGCTATCAATTCAATTTCATAACTAATTGGTGCGCCCCAATAAAAAAGTGAATTCCGTTTATACACCATATTTTGGTTCTGCGGATTGAGTCGAATCAACTGTAATGGCATTTCTCTAAAATAAAAGGGAGGGTGGGTAGAAAAACTTATTAGATACTAATTACTCCGGTATCTAATAAGTTCTACCTACTATTGGATTTGAACCAATGACTCCCGCCGTATGAAAGCAATACTCTAACCACTGGGTTAAGTAGGTCATTTATCATCACAAAGAGAAAGAAAGGGGCTTGTCATATCGATGAATTATAGATGCAATCTTATTTCGAAGCAATACCAATTCTTGGCAGGAAACAGATCAGAAGCTATCATGTTGGATCATAGAAGATTCATCTTGACAAGAAATTATTTCCATGATAAACTATCTATCACAAGGGCTATAGCTCAGTTGGTAGAGCAACTCGTTTACACGCGCGCCAATGTTTTTCAGGGGAGTCCATCATGCAATCAAAAAAATTGATCTTATTGATAAATCGGTGTCTTACTCTATATATTCGAGGGAACAATAGCCTGACAAATAGTTGGTTCGGTCCGCTTTGGGTGCCAATTTAGGCTCCAAATAGAACCCATCATTGATTCGATAATTGATAAGGTGAATACACAGCCCATTCAATGCTAGGCATAATGAGTATAAGGACCTCAAAAAAATATCTTTTCGTAATATGAACTTTAAGGTGTATGAAGTTTCATATTTGACTCTTTGAGCAGAGCGATAGAGACTCCATTTAACTTAGGTTGATCTAGGCCAGAGGCAGACCTACGTCAAGGTAACTCTTCTTTGAAACACTTTGGTATTGCTCCTGGATCATAATCTAAATAATGAATCAGAGCACGTGGAGCCATCTCGTTATCTTTCTGTTAAGAAAAAGTATGGCGGACTATCTGATATTTATATCAGTTGATGAAAGAGCCCAATGCAAAAAAAAATGCATGTTGGGTCTTTGGAACAGTTCGAATCATTTCGATAATAAAAAGTTTGATCTGTTTTACCGAGAAGGTCTACGGTTCGAGTCCGTATAGCCCTAAAAATTTTTATAGTTTTCATTTCCTCATTCTTGTTTGTTGGTTGTAGTCGGACAGTCGTTTGGCCCATCGAAATAGAATAATTATCACATGCTCCGAGCGATCCCCGCGGGTGAGCATGAAAGGGACAAAATTCATTTCAGTGGGCCCAATCAGTCTTTGTTTGATCTCGGATAAAAAAACTGTCCTTTCTTCTTTGTGGATAAATTACACACAAATTTTTCCTGTTTTCCTATCCAGGATCAAAGGGTTTGGGATATTCCTTTTCTTTTTGTACAAAATCTCTTTTTCTAGATCTCAATATACCCCAATCCAATTGCTCACCAGTCCAATTCTACCTATGCTTACTTTATGCAAGAAGATTGAGGGTCTGTTTGCACTTGGACGAGTTAAGAAGCCCCCAACTCATCGTTTTTTCGGGAGCAGAACCCAATTCGTTGTTTCAGAGATAATGACTGGTTCCTAACTCTATTAGTGTTTGTACCCCTATCGATTTCCATGAGTTGTTTGGGGATTTGGTCTGTCGAATCATTTGAGTTGATAAAGCGCGATTCGATTAGAAGAAGTTTCTTCTGTAAATTATTTAGGATTCGGCTGACTTTCCCGTTGTGATATACTTCGTTGTATAGGGTTCGTTCAACATAATTTTTTTTTTGCATGAAGGCTAACCCAGCGGTTGGTCTTACTTTTGAAAACTCATTTTAATTACATTAATAAGTATTCTCGCCTTTTCGGACCCATTTCAAGTACTAAAGATCGATATTCTAGATTCTTCTTTTAAGACTTCGAGTTCTAATTAAATAACCCACTTCTTTTTGGGGGGGATGGGTTGCAGGTCGAGGTAGTACAGACTCAAAAAATGTAAATTGGGGATAGAACCCTAGGGTTGTTAGATGTAAGGGTTTCTCTCAATTCAATGCATTGAATAAAATCCATTAAGTCTAGAACAAGGATAAAAAATAGAATAGGGCGATGCATTCAGTTTCCGTATCTAATCAATAGAAACAACAATCCTCTAACTGGATTGGATCTTAATGAAAAGAATAAACCAATACCCTTCGGTTTTATTATATGAATATTCAAAAAGGATATAACATACATATAGAATTGTTCATTTTCTTAATAGTATCTTAATTTAATCTTAATCAAAATTCTATATAAATTAGAACTAAAAAAAGATGTAATGTAATTCTTTTTTCTCTTTTTTTTATAGAAAATTTGAGACAAGATAAAAACGATAAGTTTGTAATAAGAGCATAATATGTCTCTAGCATATCGAAATAAGTGAAAATCGGATTCCACTCGATGAATCTTGAAACAAGAATGACCCACAGCAAAAAAACTGGGGAGTTCAATCAAAATTCATTGGTATTTCGACTAAAAAGTTATAGCTTAATTCAAATTCCAGATCGAATCGAAGAATACGGTATATATTTTTCCACATTCATAGGAGTGCATCTATGTTTCTGCTTTACGAATATGACATTTTCTGGGCATTTCTAATAATATCAAGTCTGATTCCTATTTTGGCTTTTTTCATTTCCGGAGTTTTAGCCCCGACTAGGGAAGGACCGGAGAAACTTTCTAGTTATGAATCGGGCATAGAACCAATGGGCGACGCTTGGTTACAATTCCGAATTCGTTATTATATGTTTGCTCTGGTTTTTGTTGTTTTTGATGTTGAAACGGTTTTTCTTTACCCATGGGCGATGAGTTTCGATGTATTGGGTGTATCCGTTTTTATAGAAGCTTTAATTTTCGTGCTTATCCTAATTGTTGGTTTAGTTTATGCATGGCGAAAAGGAGCGTTGGAATGGTCTTAGCTCCTGAATATTCAGACAATAAAAAGAAAAAAGAAGAAAAAAATGACATTGAGACAGTTATGAATTCCATTGAGTTTCCGGTACTTGATCAAACAACCCAAAATTCAGTTATTTCAACTACATCAAATGATCTTTCAAATTGGTCAAGACTCTCCAGTTTATGGCCGCTTCTGTATGGTACCAGTTGTTGCTTTATTGAATTTGCTTCATTAATAGGCTCGCGCTTCGACTTTGATCGTTATGGCTTGGTACCAAGATCGAGTCCTAGGCAAGCGGACTTAATTTTAACAGCCGGCACAGTAACAATGAAAATGGCTCCCTCTTTAGTAAGATTATATGAGCAAATGCCTGAACCAAAATATGTCATTGCTATGGGAGCCTGCACTATTACAGGAGGGATGTTCAGTACTGATTCTTATAGTACTGTTCGAGGAGTTGATAAGCTAATTCCTGTGGATGTTTATTTGCCGGGTTGCCCGCCTAAACCGGAGGCAGTTATCGATGCTATAACAAAACTTCGTAAGAAGGTATCTCGAGAAATCTACGAGGATAGATTTGGGTCTCAACAGAATAATCGATGTTTTACTACCACTCACAAGTTTTATGTTGGACGCAGCACGCATACTGGAAATTATGATCAAGGATTAGTCTATCAATCGCGATCCACTTCAGAGATACCTTATGAAACATTTTTCAAATACAAAAGTTCAGTATCTTCCCACGAATTAGTGAATTAGGGAGGCTGCTTTTCTTTTGTGCAGAAGAATAGCAAATGCCCTTCACTTCAATTTTCAAAAATTTCGTCGTAAACGTGAACTACTTATACAAATGAAAATCCGGGAGAGATTAAAAAAATGCAGGGTCGTTTGTCTGCTTGGCTAGTCAAGCATGGGTTAGTTCATAGATCTTTAGGCTTCGATTACCAAGGAGTCGAAACTTTACAAATAAAGCCCGAGGATTGGCATTCCATTGCTGTCATTTCATATGTATATGGTTACAATTATCTACGCTCTCAGTGTGCCTATGATGTAGCACCGGGCGGACTCTTAGCTAGTGTGTATCATCTTACGAGAATAGAGTATGGTGTGGATCAGCCAGAGGAGGTATGCATTAAAGTATTTGCCCCAAGGATAAATCCCAGAATTCCGTCTGTTTTTTGGATTTGGAAAAGTGCGGATTTCCAAGAACGGGAATCTTATGATATGTTGGGAATCTCTTATGATAATCATCCACGCCTGAAACGTATTTTGATGCCTGAAAGTTGGATAGGATGGCCCTTACGTAAGGATTATATTGCTCCAAAATTCTATGAAATACAAGATGCTCATTGAATGATACGAACCTAATTTTCTTTTTACGCCGCGAGATATTCAAGGAATTTTTTTACAGTCTCTTCTAGAGCAAACAGAGTAATCGAACTCTTTTTCCTATATATGGATATATGGATGCGCAAAAAAATGGGTCCTCATTGAGATTCCCAAATTTGGAAGATATTCTATTTCTTTTTTTATACAGACTTTAAGAAAAAGGGTAGGATTTTCTCTCTCTAGACATTCGGACGATAGCATGTATGTATGCTGATTCGTATCGAATTTGTATGAGTATCTATTATTAACCTGTGGGTTAATAATGGATGCTCAATGTCAGGAACTTAACAGTAGATACTCAATGTCAGGAACCAGATTTGAACTGGTGACACGAGGATTTTCAGTCCTCTGCTCTACCAACTGAGCTATCCCAACCCTTCTTGAGGCACCATCCCCATCCTACTAGAGGGCTTGGGTATATGTCAATTCAAGAGAATCAAAAAGCATTACAAAATCTTACCCAGGCCCTGGAATTTCCGGAATTTTCAAAAAAGAAAACTTTTGAAGTTGAAAATAATGCTGTGAACTGTGAATGATTCAAACGGGGATTCCTTGATCATAGATTTTCTTTTGTACATATATACCACAAGACTTGTGATACGAGAGAGGCTTTTCTGCTCCGATCCTTTTGTGAAATAGTACAGTGAATGATAAATATAGCTAATTTTCGGGCGCTGCCGAAAAGAAAAAAGAGTAGAAGTATAAATAAACAGTTAGGGAGTAAAACGGGCCTTTTTGTGGGGATAGAGGGACTTGAACCCTCACGATTTATAAAGTCGACGGATTTTCCTCTTACTATAAATTTCATTGTTGTCTGTATTGATATTGACATGTAGAACGGGACTCTATCTTTATTCTCGTCCGATTAATCAGTTCGTCAAAAGATATATCAGACTATGGAGTGAGTGGTTTGATCACTGAATATTCGATTCTTCCTTCAACTTGGAATAGATTCACAAAAATGATTCCTTTTTTTTTATGTAAAAAAAATTTTAGGGCGGCATTCATAGAATCTTTGATATTTCAGTACGTATACGTACGTCTCGTATATAGGTTTATCCCCCATTCTTTATGGAGTTTAAATTCAAATTGAATAGAAGGATTCCTCTACCAACGCAGTCAACTCCATTCATTAGAACAGCTTCCATTGAGTCTCTGCACCTATCCTTTTTTTATTCTCGCTTTCAGAAACCCCTTAATTTATTTTCTGAAAACAGGATTTGGCTCAGGATTGCCCATTTTTAATTCCAGGGTTTCTCTGAATTTGAAAGTTATCACTTAGTAGGTTTCCATACCAAGGCTCAATCCAATCAAGTCCGTAGCGTCTACCGATTTCGCCATATCCCCTTTTTAGTTTGAGCCGAAGATCTGGCCGGGATGCCATCCCTTTCTTTTTTTCGTTCATGCTGGAACCGTTAACCGTTGAATTCATTAGATACAGCTTATCTATCTAAAAGGTTTCTCTCTTTACTCCTCTTTGATTTCTTTTTTATCTACCCCTTTTTCTCTATTGAAGGACCTACATTTGGTTTAATCAGAAATGATTCTATCATTGATGTATCCGCAATTCAATATGGATGGATATATATCACATATATATTCCTCTCTTCCTCTCACTTTTCCCGCCCGATTTTAAATACTTGAACGTTCGATTCTTTTTTTAGAATGCCATATTTTTCTTAATTTCTAATAATTTAGAATTAAGATATTGATAATCATATTCATATAAATTATAAATATAAAAGAGAATTATGGAAAAGAAAAAATGTAGAATTTCTTCCCATTGAAAATTTTGATATCATATATCACTCTATTTATCGTTATATTAATTCTTATGTTATATTATATTGTTATAGAATACCATTCTATTCAGTATTCATTTTTTCTCTATTCATATTCATTATCGATTTTGAATAGCTAAGAGCTAAGTAGTTGACTGAATTCCTATGCACAACACAATTTCTGTTATGTGAGCCCGCTTAGCTCAGAGGTTAGAGCATCGCATTTGTAATGCGATGGTCATCGGTTCGATTCCGATAGCCGGCTTTTCTCTCTTTGTTCCATTTTATACTTTATTACATGATTAATAATGTCTGGTTGAACTCAAGGTATATTGAAAATACTTTTTTCCTTTTCTCAAAAATAGTGGATCTATTATGTCGTAAGAACTTCCAACTATGAATAAAAAACGGATTCGAGCGGTTGGTTAGATCTCTACAGAACAAATTAGGACAAAGTCTCCTTACCTTGCTATATATACAAAAGAGTCTGAATATTGATACAATTCATCTCATTCTTCTTTGTAGTACAGTACTTAACTTCAGTATATTTTTTTCGTTTATCGTTTAGTTCAGTCTTAATTTAGGTTTATTCTGTAAATAAAAAAGGAGTTTTTATGTCTCGTTACCGAGGGCCTCGTTTCAAAAAAATACGCCGTCTGGGGGCTTTACCGGGACTAACTAGTAAACGGCCTAAAGCCGGAAATGATCTTAGAAATCAATCGCGTTCTGGGAAAAAGTCTCAATATCGTATTCGTCTAGAAGAAAAACAAAAATTGCGGTTTCATTATGGTCTGACAGAGCGACAATTACTTAAATATGTTCGTATCGCCGGAAAAGCCAAAGGGTCAACTGGTCAGGTTTTACTACAATTACTTGAAATGCGTTTGGATAACATACTTTTTCGATTGGGTATGGCTTCGACCATTCCTGGAGCTCGGCAATTAGTTAACCATAGACATATTTTAGTTAATGGCCATATAGTAGATATACCAAGTTATCGCTGCAAACCCCGAGATATTATTACGACGAGGGATGAACAAAAATCCAAAGCTCTGATTCAAAATTATCTTGATTCATCCTCCCATGAAGAATTGCCAAAACATTTGACTCTTCACTCATCCCAATATAAAGGGTTAGTCAATCAAATAATAGATAGTAAGTGGGTCGGCTTGAAAATAAACGAGTTGCTAGTCGTAGAATATTATTCCCGTCAGACTTGAACCTAACTCAAATAGCAAGGCAAGGATTCGGAGAATTTTTCCCCCTTTTCGCCGAAGTAAATTGACCGAAGCTAAGGGGTTTGATCCGGATATTTTTCCCATTCATGTATCATAAATGGATCCGCGGGGATTTTTTTATGTCTTGGCGACCCTTTAATCAGTATTTTTCGTACCACCCCAATTAGGAATATAGAATTCATTTCAAAGAAAGGTCTACCTCGTGGAATAATCCTATTCCTTGTTATTTGATCCATTGTGGTCAATAACGCTCTTGAATTAGGCAAAGATAAGGAAAGAGAGGGATTCGAACCCTCGGTAAACAAAAGCCTACATAGCAGTTCCAATGCTACGCCTTCAACCACTCGGCCATCTCTCCTACAAAATTTTATGATTATGACCCAGAAATCGGGTGAATAGCGAGCCATTCATATTTATTTTTGCAATATAGGTACGACTAACCGATTATAACAATTCGAAATATGAAAATGGATGGGATTTTGGTCATAGAATTATTATTCTATTCTTTTTCCTTCTTTGAATCATAATCTGTAGGAAATATTAATTGAATGTTTAGAACGAGTCTTTTTTTATGTTATTTCGTCCTGTACAATTCCTTTGTTTGTGGGATTCTTTTCCCATGCGAGGTAATGAGAAGAATTATAGAATGGATTGCGAACTATGCCTAGATCACGGATAAATGGAAATTTTATTGATAAGACCTCTTCAATTGTGGCCAATATCTTATTACGCATAATTCCGACAACTTCCGGAGAAAAAGAGGCATTTACCTATTATAGAGATGGTGTGATTTGATTCTATTTAGTGTTCTCCGTCTTACGAGTAAAGGC
>JAJJMC010012001.1:0-12385 GCA_023531435.1 Papaver californicum | reverse complement strand
TTCGTTACAAAATTCTTAAAAACCAAATTTTATTTACAAAAAAAAAATCCAAAAAAATTCATAAGTTAAATGTAATAAAACAATAATCAAAATATTTACTTAACTAATTTAGTCTAATAATATTTATTTAACTACTTCAATAGATTAGTGCTAATTATCAGGGGCAGTTTTACCATTATAAAAGATATATGGCTAAGGGGTTTTGAATTCTACTTCTTAATGACCCTATTTTGTTTTATTACTTAGCCCCCAATTAGTTTTAGTATACCCCAATCCGGCGAGTACTAAAAAATCAATTACAAATATCTCAATCCAAATTATTTTTTAATATGTAATGTTAATTTATTACAAAAATATAATTTATTTATTACTTTATTTTCTTATGATTTCAGATAAGATAATTATCCAATATATGGATAAAAGTTCGGATACGAATTCGAAGTGAATTTTTTATATATGTTCAGATTTAGAATCGGATTCGGATAATTTATGAAATTTTCCAATTTGGATACCGAGGGTCCCCTATTCGCATCCATATGCATCTGTTTACACCTTTAATTATTACTCTTTGCATCAGAAAAAGAATGCACCTTAACACGTTATTATGTGCCTGCAAGTAACCTGATTTTAGTTGTTTTTCTTTATATGTATACATTATTTTCTCTTTTTGTATCTTATTTTTTGCTATTTTAGAACTGTGATTTTAATTATTTTTATTTTTACCTAAACATAAATATTTTTTTATCTTTTTGTATAACTCTAAACGAGTGTTGTTTATCCCTCAAAATAATTAAGTTATACTTTTTGAAAATACTTAAACGAGTATAATGATTAGTAGAGGATACAAATAGCAGGAAACTATAAAGTGAATTCAGTTTACGTAACCAGTGAGGTATTTTTTTTATCCGCAAACATTAAAACTAGAGCAAACATAAAGAGTAGTTAAAGTAATCAATAAGATATAAATATTGGTTAAGTGTTCATCTTCTATCACAAAATATGCACTATGATTAACTTTTTTTTATTATAAAGAATAAAAGAGGGAGACAATACAAAGGCTTCTTTTAAGGACTAAGAAAGCAGAAAACATGAAAGATAAAAGGAAATTACAAGATTACATTATTCGAATGAAAAATAAATACTAATATAAGATGATGCTATTAAAATTCTCTGACGCAAGATTTTGAAAGAACAATCCTATAGTGAAGAAGAACTCTTGCATTTTGTCATAGTTGGTCCTCAATTTTGAATTTATCCTCAAAAATTCCTTTGTTCCTTTCAGTCCAATTTTTCTAGTGAGCAGCTCCAAGTATAAGAGACCATACTTTTTTGTCGGTTCTCTGAGCTTTGAAAGTATTCCAAGATTGCAGTAGGACCAAAATGGAAGATGGGCGTATACCATATACCATATGATATCAGGATCCAAATCCTTTTTTCTTGAAAGGGGACATTCAAAAGATAGATGCTTTCCACATTCCTCAACGTTGTTACATAAAAAAATATGTGTTTACATGATGATAACCCCATACTATCTTATCAATTGTAATGATTATGTCATGTGAGGAAAGCCATTTGAAGAAACATATTTTGGTGAGTAATGATTAGCTTTTAAAATCAGCGGAAACTGATAGACGCATCTGTGTTTCTATTTTATATCAATTCTATGTAATGTTGGGACTCAATTTTGTACTAATATTGTGTTTTATGTATGTGTTGGTATTTTTTGGGAAATAAACTTTTTTAAAAAAATTGGCTCGAAAAATCACTAAAGGAACCTAAGGATTGGATAAGGGCATCCTGGTTGATAAAGGCACCCACGATTTACTAAAGGCCCAAATTCCTTCCCATTTCAAATACAAAACTTGGCGGAAAAGGTCAAATCTCATCTGTGGACACTAATTTTGGGTTAAAGATTGAGTTTTAAGACAAGATTATTGTCTTGCCTTATTTATAAGTGTTTAGAAAATATGGGACTCGATCAAATCAAAACATAATCGAGAAAATATTCTTGAAAAGAACAAAACAGGGGAAGAAAAATAATCCCGAGTATCTTTGTTTATTTTGAGAAGATAGATGCAGTTGCAAGGAAGTTTTTTTTACTCAGGGATTATATACTATAAACTAGAAAAACTGTTGTCAGCTCTAAAACGAGTACAAAGAGATAAGATGAGAATACAATTTCCGAGAATTTTGAGCAAAATAGAGATATTTGGAATTAAATCAAGTGATTTGAGTCCTGTGGGTATATGTATGAGTTGTGGGAACCAACATAGGAGAGGGTCGGGCTCAGAAGACCAAGAGAATAAAGAAAAATCACTTCAGGGATTTTTTTGTTGTTGTTGTTGAAGAACAAGAAGAACAAAGGCTACACCAACAGTTTCTTCAACCTCTCTACCACGGTTTCTTCAACTTTTTTGCAACGTTTATCTTCAATTTGTAATATTTATCTTGAGGTTTTACTGTAATATATGTACAACGTAGAAGATTCATTGTTTTATTCTTTCTAGTATATTTTCATCTTATAAACACTTTTTGAGCTATGTATCTAACTTTTAAGTGTTTTAAGCATGAAGGGCTAAATCCTTTTGCTGAGGCGACGGAGGAAGCCATTGTTCTAAGAAAAGTGGTATATTTATGTCTTAATTGATTTTTGTAATTTCTTTTATGATTATTTGCTTTGATTACAAAATTTATTTAAAAAGATTTTTATTAAGCAGTTGTGATTTCTTTTGATAGAGCATGCTTAACCTAGGGTTGTTGATGTTCTATACTTTCGATTTACAATTTTTACTTTGAAAATGTACTTTTAAAACATATAAGAATAACTTTAAACGTAAACAATTGCATGAATATTGATTAGATTGAATCACTTTAATTGGTTAATGGTGGAGGCTCAATGTTTTTTTTAATCTTGATATCAACTTTGTTTTGAGTTTTCTAGTTTAATTATTAGAATTTGAGTATAAAAATCAAATCTTCACAAGTTCTGAAACAAAAACATTCTTAGCACCATCTACAACCACATCAGAAGCATCTTAAAGAAAGGACTAGCAAACATGTGGAAGCATCTCAGAGAAAAAACTACGATAGTATGGGGAGGAAAAACATAGAGACAAGTCCAAAGGATATGCGCTTTACCCAAGATATATATCAAATTTGTATATGATAGGGACATGTGAGAAGGTAAAAGTAGAATGAACTACTAAGTTTGAAGGGGAGACAAGGTATTTAATGCAACTGTTGCATGACATGTCGTGGAGCATTGGTCGGAGGGATCAGATCATCGTGGGAAGACAAATTTGTAATATAACAAGAGGCATATGACTAGGAAGTATAAAAGTAGCTATCAAGGACCTGATCCTTAGTCATATCCTTCTTGATTCGAGGAAATAATTCTTCCTCAATTGTGGTCAATGCCTCAACATATTCTGCCACCAATTTTTTGCTTAGCTACCTTGTCATTGATATCATACACTTGAGCCTTGTCTCTATGTCGTGTATAACGCTTTAACTGCCGCTCAAATTATGCATCAATACCCAAATAAAGACTGAAATTCTTCTTAGCCAACTCCCCTGAATTAGGCTTGAATTCCATCGGAATAATTCGTGCCTAAGTGTGCTCAAGAAATGATTCTTCCCAACTAATCACATCGATCATTGCCATAGTCTTTTGCCTACCAACTCCGACATTGACGAGTAAAGGTCGGGTCTCGGGTTTCATTGACGAGTACAACGAGCAATGATGTACATGTCTCACATTGTAATTTTTGTTGTATAAAAATTGTAGTTATAAATTTAAGGTAAACCATTGTGTTAAGAGTTATATTTTTTGGGTGAGAAAAGATAAAAAGTAAAGTTTTTAAGTGTTTTTAGGATTAAAAGTGAGAGTTCATCCCTAGGTCTTTTCGTAACCTTACACTTGAATAAATAAAAAATATCATCTTTTCAATGGGACGTAAGTAGTAATACCAAACCATGTAGTATCTCGTGTGTGATTTATGTGTTTTAAGTTATGTTTATCATGTTTTAGTTCTTGTATGTCTTTATTCCAAGAGGTGATGGTGTGAAATATAGTGCTACAAAAATGGCTACTACAATCATTATTCAATATTTCAATACCAAAGTCTCTAGAGTATTTCAACGCGGTCATACTTCGATAATTTTTTTGAATCATTGATACCATGGCGATGTATCTACGAATCCTACTCAGTGAATAATTCAATGCGACGTGCAGTTAGACTCAATTCTCTAGAGCATTAAGATCTATAAAATAGGATAACCAACGCAATGGATACACCTGGGTAGTCCATTTAATAAAGGTCAAATTCTATATGCAATTACTTGATGCTATCACTAACCATGGTAACACTATGATACTAGATACCAATGATTATCGATGATTATCGATGATTTCATATCTCCAAACACCAGTATATATATATGAATTCATATTCATTCAATTTGCAAGTTAATTTAAATAACAAAAGCAATCATATTATACACAATTTAACATGAATGATAATTATGAGACTATGAGTAATAAAAATTATTCAAGTAACATGTTTCGCACTTTTTATTACATCATAATCTAATATGAAAGAAAAAGATGATGTTAACCTTAATACGATGAACCCTGAGACGGGTCTAGTACGGATGTTATAAAAATCGATTTTGATATGAATTTCTGGATTGTTGTACTTGAGGCTGACTGAACAAAAACCATTCCAAACCATAAAACCTTACCAAACTAAATTAATTAACCCTGAAACAAACTGAATCACTTATTTAATGGCATGGAATAGTTTTAGAATTATGTAAACTATTAGATCTTGGTTTGGTCATGGTGAACCCTCAGAACAAATCGAAAACCATTGGTTCAAGTCCTTAGATTTTTTTTATTTCTAGCGATTAATTTGTTTTGTAACGAAGGATTTTTCAATTTTTTTATTTTTGCTTTGATAAGCAATCTATATTTGCTAATATATTTTCGTAAACTGATTCTTCTTAATACTTCGCATAACTATTGATTTTTATTTTTTTTGGTTGGATCTTAAAAAAATGGTTGTACATTAATTTTTATTGTTTATGATTTTTAAGAACCAATGGCTTTGTATCGAATCGTCTCAATTCGTTTTTGCATCAAACTTTTTTATGAAAATAGTTTGGTTCGGTTAAGACATATCGTATATTATTTTTTATTGTTTTTAGTTTTTAAGAACCAATAGTTTTATACCGAACCACCTAGATTCAGTTTTACATCAAACCTTTTATGAAAATAGTTTGGTTCGGTTCTACATCAAACTTAGAAACTGTTCATTTTGGTTTCGAATCTGCTGGCTTCATATAAAACCGCACCAAGGGTGTTTGGCAGCCAAGAAGTTGGGTATAATATACATATTATAAAACCGGGTCTGATACGGTCGGACATCCCATTGCTACAGTCTACACTTTCCCCATTTATAAAAGAAAGTATATCGACGTTTATGCCACTAAAAGTTATCTTGATTGCCACATAGGCATTAACAGCTTTACCTGTTTTTTTAGAATGGAACGGAAAATGTCATACTTGGGTAGGGCTGCACATCGGGTCGGGTGGGTCGGGTTTGGCCCCACCCGCACTCGACCCGCTAATTGACGGGTGACTGAAGTATTCACCCGGCCCAACCCGTCACACGGGTCGGGTCTGATCCGTCATTTTGGCGATGCGGGTGGGTGCGTATCACCCGCCCAGATTCAATGTAAAAAAATTCCATGACTTGGCTTTTTTTTTTATCCTCAATCGCCACCTGATAAACCATTTAACCAACATTCGATCATCTTAAAAAGACAAGTAACCAACATTTGATCCTACCTAGATCAATACCATTTGTATTGGGCAGATCATAGGGAGCCAATATGGTGACATATCGAATTACGACATTGCTACAACTATAAGAAACACAAAAGATAACATAGAGATTAACGGCTTTCCTTACACTATGGATTTGCATCAAATAGATCTTAAGTTATAGCATTGAACTGACTATAAAGAAAATTGAGATAAGCTAATCATTCGACTAGACTATATGAAAAAACAGATGAAATATATAGGTTTTAAATGGTGGTGTTGACATCCTTGCCTCTTTAACAACTCCTACAACATAAATTCCCTCATAGAAAAGATCAAATTCATCTCAAGAAATTCAAATTTCCCAATTCCATCATTTTCAAACTATGTAATCATATGTAAATATCTAAAGAATCAAACTAAACTTGAAACTTAATTAAAGCAAAAACTCACATCAATTAATGTTTAATTTCACTTAAATCAAATCATTTCCAATTAAAAGCTAAATACCTGAATCCACTTTCATCGGTCTCTAACTCAAACCCCTTTCCTTTTTAGTTTCGAATCAGCAACAACAACAAACTCTATCTACAATTCCTTATTTTTCTTCTTGCTTGAGATCTCTTCCAAACAGAAATCAATTCAAACCCAATATCTTTCACTCGTACAGACTTGTCTCGACTTCCAGAAAAATCTTTAGTGAAGAACCAACAATTTATCAAATATTGAATTGATAGTGGAACTTGAAATCACAATAACTCCTCACTTGCAAATCGAAGATCTGATAGTACCTCAATAACTGTCACAACCCCCATAGTGATGAGATAATTTTTCTCACATTTTTTCTTAAAAATTCTTTTCCCCTTTTGTTTGATGAAATAATTGATTGTTGAATTGTGCTTTGATCTTAAAGTTTGAGTTATATCATGATACATACATAAATAAAGAGTGAGAGAAGAATATTTAGATATGTCATGATTTCTCTCTAGTCTACTAAGCAAAATTTCTAGAAGAAGAAGAAGAAGAAGAAGAAGAAGAAGGTTATATATAGAAAGAGGTTGGAAAAGAAAGAATGAGATTTTTCTTGACGGGTTGACAGGTGGGAAAATGTGTCACATGTATTCGACCTGCCAGAAAGCGGATAAAAAAAAATATCACCCACACTCAACCCGTCTCTTGGAGATCAGATGCGAGTCGAATCAAAACTAACAGATTGACAAGTGGGTGACGGGTCATGGCCAAGTTTGTGCAGCCTTATACTTGGGGTATTTTTATAACTGAGACTTTTGTTTCGTCTAGGATTGTTTCCACCCAAATTGTGAAGGAACAAGTATAAATAATATCCCCCTTGTTAAAACCGAAACATATACAGTAACATAAACCCCTGCGTCGTCAAGAAACCAGTTTCTCCAAGATCAAGAACCCAAACCCAATTTCTCTTCTTCTGTTTCTTCCAGTTGAAAATCCAAAAATTGGTGCAAATGGATAATTTACAGTATAGGTTGTATGATGTTCTCCAGCAAGTAAAAATTGATGCTTTTGATACATTTACGGTAGTAAAGAACTGGATTAAAGAATCTCTAACAATTGAGCAAGATATTGAATTCCTATATAATGGAGAATTGATTGATGAAGATATGATGATATCAGTCTGGATTGATCATCACGACGGTATTCCTGAAGTGCAAGTTATTGAAGACAAACATGTGATTTATGAAAGTCCGAGATCATTATCGTCTGAAAGCAGCGATTTAATAGTAGTGGATGGTGAAGACCAAGAAGAACATCCATGGATTGAGAAGATTTTACTTCTTGCTATTGCTTTATCTGTTGTGTTTGCGGTATGCATAACAACTATTTCTCCCAAATCATCAGAAGATAATGGGTACGTATCTTCTTTTCTAATCTTTTATTTGTTTGCGAAAATTCCAAAAAGGGTGCATGTTTTAAATCCTATGTTTTGTTTACTGTTTGTTTAATGTAGGTTTAAATCCTACCTTATTGTTCCAAAAGATGTTACAGGCTCAGCTGTTAATGATAGAGATGAAGCTATTTGAAGCTAAGTGTGTCGAATGGGAAGGGATACAAGATATTCTTCCCAGTGAGTTTTTTTTTTTCTTTCGAATTTTTGTACATTTTCTTGGTAGGTCAGGTGACTCAGGTCTAATGTCTCCCTCTATTTTGTTTTCTAGCCCCCAAGATATTCATTTTTGTTATTTTTTAGACTCTTGTTATTTACAATCCACTATTCTTATTAACCAATCCAATTTTTTTAACATTTTTTATTAGTACAATCCTATGGATTGGATTTAGTTTTTATAATTTTTAAAAACACACCTAATCTAACTTCGCTGACCATTTGGTACGTACTTTTATTATCATAGAGATAAAGATTAGTAGAAGTGAAGAAGAACAAGAAAGATATATGATTATGATTTGCAGGGTTTATGAACATGTTATTTATAGATTAGATATAAGAAACTAGAAATAGAAAAAGGAAAAGGAAAAGGAAAAGGAAAATAGATTGGATTGGATTCATAAATTTTACTTTGATTTGGTTTCTAAAAAATAGTAGAATTCTATTTAATTTCTTATTGGATTGTATTAATAATGGTGGATTGGAAATATCAGGAGTCATTTTTTATCTAATAACAAAAAGTGGTTTTAGTATCGTGTAAACAGTTAGATTTTTATTTAATTATGATAAACCCTCGTACCAACTCGAAAGCTGTCAGTTTAAGCCCTGAGATTAATTTATTTTTAGCAGTTAATTTGTTGATTTATTTATCTTGTAAAGAAGGATTTGATAATTCATTATTTTGGTATGTAATTTGTATTTCCTACTATATTTTATATGAACTAATTTTTATCAATTTTTCTTTAAAAATTAAACCGTCAGATCTTTGGTAAAAAATAAAAAATCTTTTTTTGTTAACAAATATTAACTAGTCACATAAATCATATTGACCAATCTTTTTAGAAATTTATAGTCCAATGCAATGGTGAGCCTTCTTAATGATATTTCATTTCTTTGGTGTAAGTTTTGGAGTTTCAACTAGTTACCCCTAAAAATACACATATTATCTAGGGAATCTTACTGTTTTAGCTGTTCAAGAAGCTGTTCAGATTCATTCTCATGTTATTAAGCTTGGGTTTGAGTGCAATACATTAATTAATAACGGTTTGATTGATGCGTACGTGAAATGTGGGTTAGTAGATGCTGCGTTTATTTTGTATGATAGAACGACTGAACCGGATTTAGTTTCTGGCTATGCTCTGATTTCTGGTTTAATTGGGAAGGGTGACCTTGATTCTGCCAAGACATTGTTTAACAAAATGGATGTCAGGAATGTGATCTCATGGAACTCAATGATATCTGGTTATGTGCAA
Organism: Papaver californicum; assembly: GCA_023531435.1. Taxonomy (NCBI): domain Eukaryota; kingdom Viridiplantae; phylum Streptophyta; class Magnoliopsida; order Ranunculales; family Papaveraceae; genus Papaver; species Papaver californicum. The sequence continues at coordinate 3,168 of JAJJMC010012001.1, read as the reverse complement.
AATGGGTTGTGTAACGAAGCATTGGACTGCACCTCATCTGCAGATTCTGAACATTATTCTGCGCTAATCCAGAACAACTCCAAAGCCACTACAACGCTAATGGAATAGTTGGAATTGCTCGAGGATAATCGAATCGGCCTGTATATAACGTTGCATACAAGCTAGAACTCGTTCCAGTATTTTTTAAAAATCTATAGAGAATAGAGAACACCATTCAGTTTACAATGGAACACATCAAGGCTATACATATAGTACTGAAGCCATAATGCAGATCAGATTAAGTAAATTCAACAAAAACTTGTTATGGATCAACACTTTGGAGAGAGCAACTTCAGAGGCTAGGGAGCGTGCTGCAGAAAAACTAAAGTCTGATAAGGCTGCTTTTGGTGCAAGAGATCGGACAGAAAGAACTTTTTCTGAGAAATACTCATCTGCTTCCAGGGATAGTGGAATAAGGCACAGTTCATCTTTCTCTGTGAGTACAATCATCTTAAACTGTATGATATTGCATCTACTATTCCTTTATGAATATGCTTTGATGTCCTTTATGAATATGGTAACTAAATAATAATTACAGGATCTACGGGATACTCAACACCAAAGCTCAGGCACTTCCAATAGTTTCCAAAGATACTCTAACTCTTCCAACCAAGGTGTGTGGTTCTATTAAGTTGCCTCAGATTTGGTTACATTATTCAGCATCTATTCTACCATGTTTCATTTATGTTTCCTCCATTGCTTTCATTTTCTTTTGCTGTTCGACTGCTCCCAATATTTTTCTTTAATATCATTTTGCAGCGTCCAACGTTAGCAAGCGATATCAAGGAGCTGAAACTGAATCAGCTCAGAGGTGTAAAGCTAGGTTAGAGAGGCATCAACGAACAGTTGAGCGTGCGGTAAGTCTAATCTTTTCCTTTCAACTTTTAAGGTGGATGGGTTGGTTTACCTCATGTTTTCTGTTCTCTTTCCAGGCAAAGGCTTTAGCAGAAAAGAACATGCGAGATCTTCTTGCTCAGAGAGAGCAAGCAGAGAGAAATGTAAATAGTCTTTTCACACTCTTGAGAATCTCCATAAACCATTGATTTTGAATAAATCTTCTAGATCTAATTTTGAATTTTGATTGCAGAGATTCTCAGAAACTCTGGATGCAGAGGTTAGAAGGTGGTCGAATGGAAAAGAAGGAAACTTGCGAGCAATGCTGTCAACATTGCAATATGTATGTGGTGTGGTTTTATGCTGGTATTGATTATCCTTTTTCTGTTTACTTATTGCTCTTATTGGCAGATCCTTGGTTCCGACAGTGGTTGGCATCCAGTCCCATTGACAGAAGTGATAACAGCTGTTGCCGTAAAGAAAACCTACAGGAAAGCCACTCTTTGTGTCCATCCCGATAAATTGCAGCAACGAGGTGCTACCATTCAACAGAAGTATATATGCGAGAAGGTTTTCGATCTTTTAAAGGTGCACTTTTTGGCCCTTTCATATACATCAATTGGAGGATGCATTTCTCTTCATACAAGTCTCATCTGGTTCCTGTCAATGGTTTGCTCAACTTTCTACTTGCCTTTAAATCCCTACGCCCCTAGTATGTACCTTACTGCCTCAGTTGGTATCCTTTTTGATCCGTCTTGTTTCTTAGGGACCTCAACAGGTTCTTCTTGTTAGGGCCGTGACAATCCCCTTTCTACACATGAGCGAACAATTTTAGGTGTTCAAAGCAAATAGCGTGTAAGCCTTACGGTAATATATTAGTTCTCGCATGTCTTGACTACTAATCACTGATGAAATTTGAAGTATGCTCAGGCAATACAGTATTATTTGCCAGTTAAGTCATCGGAACATCATAAAAAGGAAAGAAATACCCCCACCATTTTCTTAATAGAAAAACAAAGCGCCAAAAAGAAGAAAAAGTCTTCTTTTTTGTTTTCTGGCTTTGTGTTACATCTCTTCTTTTCTGTGTGTATACATAATCTTCTTGTTACCATGCACTACTACAGTGAGTTTTTTATCATCATTACTTTTACTTTTTTCCCCAACTTGTCAAAGTTTGTTTCAAAATTCGAAATGTTCTTTTTATTTAAATGAAACCCTAGGGGTAATTTATTGCAACAAGAGAAGAAGAGAAAACTAAAAGAAAAAAATCCTCATTTGTTTTATTCTTTAATGCCACAGGAGGCTTGGAACAAATTCAACTCAGAGGAGCGCTAATAGTGAAAGGCTTCTGCATTTATTTTTTGGTGGTGCATGCCGATAGTTTTGGGTTCGGGGGTCTTGTAATTTTAAAATCTATTAGCAGTGAAGTAAATGTTTATTTTGTTTAGAGCTTTTTGCAGGCATTCTTTCATGTATATGGCCACAGCTCTAGTAGTGAGTCATCTGTAGCTCAAGAAAACTTGTTGTCTAATCAGTTCATCTCGGAAATTAATTATCATTTCTTCTCTCAGTGCTCCTTCCAAATGCCAAATCTAAGACCTCAAAAATTACTCTTTCAACTGTGCTGTAATTTTCGTTTGAATAAGTTTCAAGTAAGTCCATAAAAACATAAAAGAACACTCTGTTTAATTGAGTTGTTTGTTCACGTTCAAAGTACTGCACTAACTCAAGGTTTGGCAACCAGTTTCATCAGAGGGTTTTGCAATTTGAAGAATGGGTATTGCAGAAATTCTTCTGCCTCACACAAATCTGTATAATTCGTTTAGGTGCTTAGCAAGAACACTGCTCTGAGCATTTGCCTTTCGCTTAGCAAGAATGTCAGGGAATATAAATTGAATCTAAACGGAATAGTCTAAAACTCTCCCAATGAATAAAAAAACAGATAACCTATACTAAATCACCACGGGAGCCTAAAACAGACCCACAAGCACTAAGCAGCACGGTAAAAGAAAACGCATCCGGCCAAACTCCTCTATTCAACATAAGAACATAAAGCGCAACAGCTTCTAACTCCAAACCCGAAGTAGACTTTACGAATCCAGCAATCATTGAATTCCATGAAACAAGAGTTCTATCAGTCATTTCATCGAATGAGTTTAGGTGCTTTCCCTGCTTTTGTTTTTAACTACCAAGTCTTAGCCTCAACGCGCAATAAAGTCTGGAAGAAAGACGTAATATAGTACCCTTGATCAGGAAGTCGAGTACGATTTGAAGAAGCATTGTTGGTAGTGATGA
>JAJJMC010012000.1:57500-75000 GCA_023531435.1 Papaver californicum | reverse complement strand
CCGTTGAGTTAGCAACCCAAATAATGTAATTATGGTGTGTAGATATGATCGAAATAAAAAAAGAAATAGATTAGATTGAACGGCCACATCAAAGGATTAAACTAGCAACAAATCGACAAAAGGTTTTTAGGACCGATTCGGAATATAAAAATGAACAAATCATATGAAAATAGAAGAAATTCCCAGATAAAAAAAGAGAGATTCTCCTTTATTTGTCTATTTTTTCATAAAAAAGGGTCCTCTTGTGTTACAGCAAATCTAACGAGCACTTTTTTTGAAGTAAAAAACAAAACTTATGGGACGTGGATAAATAGATCCATTTATCCACGATCCAATTATATTTGTTCAATACACTATTGTCAATATGAACGTTGAAAACATAAAGAAAAAAAGACAAAACCCGAATATAACAAAAGGGACAATAAGCAAGCTTAACCCCCTTTTCTTGGTGTCATCCTAACAAAAACCAAACCATATCAAGAAAAAATATTTCATTATTTCGAGAATCGATAATATTCGAGAATCGATAATATGGGATTATATGAAAGCAATCTAATAGTAAATTCGTATAAATAGAACAAAAAAAAAAGAGTGAAAAAAGAAGAAATTCCAGGAAGTTCACATTATGGAACCCTCACTTTCTTTATCTTTGTTCATTATTTAAAGTTCGTTTGATTACCGGGAAGAAGTTCCTTAAACACCTCTGCCTTCTTTGAAATATCATGAACGGTTCCTGTGGGTTGAGCGCCTTTTTCAAGGAAATAGAGAATAGCGGGAACGTTTGAATAAGTTTGATTCTTTATCGGATCGTAAAAACCCACTTTTCGAAGATCTCTTCCTTCTCTTCGGGATCGAACATCAATTGCAACGATTCGATAGATGGCTCATTGGGATAGATGTAGATGAACAACGCCCCCCCTAGAAACGTATAGGAGGTTTTCTCCTCGTACGGCTCGAGAAAGAATGATTTGAATTTATGTATATAGTTCCAAATAGATTGAGAAAATAATAAAATCCATTAGACTTTTTTTGAATTCCTTTTTTTCTTCCTTCCCGCAGAAAAGAAAAAACATTCGTACTCATAACTCAAGTTGTATAATTATCAAAGAGCTCAAAGGAAAATCCTTAAGCTTAGGCATTTTATTTATTGAGCTGTCTCTAACCCCCTTGCTTTGTCTTGTTTAGAGTCCATTTTTTATTCCTCGCCCTGACCGAACCTATTGTTGAGACAACAGAAAATGGTGTTTTCTTGTTCCGGGATCCTTTATCGTTGCTTTGAATCATTGGGTTTAGACATTACTTCGGTGATATTTAATCTTTCAAAACGGCAGCAACATACCTTTTGTGATTTCTTTCTATCGAAGAATCAGATGAAGGATTGATTCCCATGCGATACACTTTTGTTTTGATCAAAATAGTTTCGTTTTTTGACAATTCCAAGAAAAGAATTTCCTTTTTTTGAAACGTTTGCTCGAATTGGATCCTTTCTATTTCTATATTGAAGATATACTTACGAAGTTGTTCCGACTTATTGATTGACACTAACCCTAGACCCTTGCCCCTGAGAAATGAATCAATACTTTCTACTCGAGCTCCATCATGTACTATTTACAACCCAGCAAAAAGGGATTGTTCTAGTGGAACAGAACAAACTATGTCGAGCCAAGAGCACCTTCATTCCTATATAAAATGGTGGATGTAAGAATCCACAACCGATCATGTCCTTCAAGTCGCACGTTGCTTTCTACCACATCGTTTTAAACGAAGTTTTACCATAACTTTCCTCTAGTTTGGAGCCGGTATGGAATTGATTCAATATGGAATCATGAATAGTCATTAGTTCAATCGGTACATAGTAATCTATACTTTCATACTTTCTTTTTCTATATGGAAAGGTCCTTTTTTCTGGAGAAGTCTCCGAAAAGGATTCAATTTAATTAACCCTATCTTTTATTCTATGAGCAAAAGAATTAATAAAGAAAATGAAGAAAAAAACGCTTTTCTTTAATCTGCATCTTCAACAGAACAGATTGTTCAAGACCATCAATCATGAAAGATTCAACCTTTCTCGAACAACTAAGCTAAAAACAAAACACCTAACTAAAAAAAAGAAGGGTCTTTCATTATATTTCTAATACCGGAACAAAATGAATATTAAGTATTAACCAAAGAAACGAGTCCAATGAACTGGAAAGGCCAGAAATGAGTTGATAGAATTAAAGTTAACAAATCTCACATCTCTTCGAGAACCAAAGATTGATAAAACATCATGAAAAGCGTTTCGTTTTTCAAATTTTCTATTTCAATAGAATTTTGATTATTTGATCGTGAAATCAATTAAAGGATTTAGTAATCAGATCATAGCCTGTAGTTAAAAAGGTTTAATAGATATCTCATTTCCGACTCAATCACCCATCTATTTTGAATGAATCATTATCTCGGTGATGGAATGAAAATTCAATTAGTCCCAAGAGCCCCTTCTTGTTTAGTTTAGACTTCCAAGATCCACAGAGAATTAATAACTAATAACTGGACTCCACTATTTACTTTAGTGATAGGGGGGTAAGGTAGAGCTTTTTCGCATTTTCACTTTGAATGCGTTCTTTTTTTTTTTATGGATATAGACCATAAAGTCTTTCTAAGCAACTAGGAATATCGATGGAACAGGCAGACGCGGAAGAGCCCATCTCATTTTTGAATTCAACTATTGAGCTATTTCCTGGCCAGGTAGGATAGGAAATAGATCTCGCTCTATCGGCATGTCATTTGCCCTGGGTTGTTTTGCGAGAAAAAGGGTAAGATATGATTCAGAAAAGAATCAGTAGAACTCAGAAAAAAAGATTCGATTTTATTCAACATTACACTTTGAACCTAATTGGACTGCTCTGGGACGGAAGGATTCGAACCTCCGAGTCGCGGGACCAAAACCCGTTGCCTTACCGCTTGGCCACGCCCCATTTATATTTATATTTGACACCAATAAACACTAATATCCGTATTGTTTATTCGTCAATTCCCACCCAAATCTCTATGGAATAGAGTAGATTGTTGCTAGGATTTAATGCATATAGTTGTAGAATTTAACTTAATTTATTGATCATTACATAGAATTCAATTAAGATATTGTATGAAAGTATGACTCCTTCTGTTCTCGGTTGAGAATTGAAGGATTTGTGATTGAGCAAGTAAAAAAAAAGAAGAATTTGAATCTACCTTACTTTCTTCCTTTTTTTCCTTAATATCAATGACTCAATCAAAATACAATTATCTCCAAGAAGGAAATGTTTGTTATGCTTAATATCTTTAGTTTGATCTGTATCTGTCTTAATTCTGCCCTTCATTCGAGTAGTTTTTTCTTCGCCAAATTGCCCGAGGCTTATGCTTTTTTTAATCCAATTGTAGATGTTATGCCAGTAATACCTGTGCTCTTTCTTCTCTTAGCCCTTGTTTGGCAAGCTGCTGTAAGTTTTCGATGATATTTTTTTACTACTGTCCTACAAACATGTATGATTTTTTGATAAAAAAAGAGTCTAACAATTAATAAGATCAGCTAAGTCTTATATTCTGAACCCTCGATCCAAACATTTGAATTCTTGGATAATTGCGAGAAATCTTGATCACCTCCCCAACTTGACCTTCTACTTCAAGGGCCCTATTCAATTTAGGGTCCCCCACAATATAATATAGAATTGTGTCATAAAAAAGCGTTTCCGTAACGAAAGAATCTTATTACAAACGAATTTCGAAAAATTACTTTCTTTTCGAGAAACTACTTCGTTTCTTGGTGTAAAAAGAGGATATGTGGTATAAAAAAGGATAGTCTATTCCCTTTTTTTACAAAAATGATCTTGGAGATTGTGTAATGCTTACTCTCAAACTCTTTGTTTACACAGTAGTGATATTCTTTGTTTCTCTTTTTATCTTCGGATTCCTATCTAATGATCCAGGACGTAATCCTGGACGTGAGGAATAAAAAAGAGGAAAAAGCTTTTTTCTTGCTTGTTGGTTTATTCATTTTCTTTTTTTTTTTATTCCAGACATTTAACTATGAGAAAATAAGATAAAATGCAATGAAAAGGTCTCGATCTTTTTTTGAATGCAAAAAAAAGAAAGTCATCGGAGGAAACGGAAAGAGAGGGATTCGAACCCTCGGTACAAATAAATCGTACAACGGATTAGCAATCCGCCGCTTTAGTCCACTCAGCCATCTCTCCAAATTGAAAAAATTACTATGTTACGGTTACGCTTGAAGCCAAAAAGTCTTTATTTTTTCTTTCACTTTATTCTATAGATAGATAAGATAGATACAAATTGGATTAGCAATCCAACTCGAATTTCATTTCGATAATGGGTATATCTTCCATAGAAAGAAAAAAAATATCCCCCCTTTTTTAGCCGAAAGCTCCTTTTATTCCCCGGCCTGGTCAGTACCTAGCCGGGCCATTTCTTACTTTATTCCAACGCAATGAATGATGGATCAACTCATTTCTCTGATTTGAAAACAAAAATACTTGTTATTGAAACAACAACGACAGGAACACGTAAGACTATTTCCAATCTTATGGTATAGGATAGAAGTGTCTTTGCTTTTTTTATCAATTTGGAAAAAGAGGGACCTATCCTATTTCTTAATATTATAACTCTAATTTCGTTATTTCTTCAAGGGCAGTCTTTATTTGAAGACTTGAGTTGAGTCCATAAAAAAGACTCCGGGTTTTTATACTAGATCCAGTTGATTGGCTCGAATTCCTAAAATTTACCGGCGGAATATGAATAAAATAAATAGGGAAAGGGTATTTTCAAAAAATGAAAGAGTCAAACTTTCTCTCTTTTTTGAGAAAATTTTGTATTTTCTTCTAAAGGATTGGAGGGTTGAAAAAACGGAGCTACGGATTCTTACACAATTTTTTGTGACTTCAGTGGCTCTTTCTTTAAAGAACCCCCCAGCCCAGCAAAATAAAAAGATATAACCCTTTTGTTTAATAAGACTTCTTTTCCTACCTCATCAAGTTCTCCCGACAAAAAGCGTCAACGCTCCAATTTAATAATTCTATTCTGATCCTATCTTGATTATGTAGGATTCCCTTGTTCGACAAAGATTCCATTCATATACAATAATCAATTGTAGCGGGTATAGTTTAGTGGTAAAAGTGTGATTCGTTCTATTAATCCCTTAAATAGTTAAGGGGTCTTTCGGTTAATTTGTATTCCGATCAAAAACTTTCTTTCTTAAAAGGATTTTATCCTTTACCTCTCAATGACAGATTTGAGGAAGAATATACATTCTCGTGATTTGTATCCAAGGGTCAATTTAAAATGGAAAATTGGATTATGGAATTGCGAAGCATAATTTTTTTTAGTTGGATCAAAACTTCCAATTAAATGAGTATGAATAAAGGGTCCATGGATGAAGAAAAAAGTGTATTTCAATCGTAACTAGATCTTCCTTTTTTTCTTTGTAGAAGGGAAATTGAAGCGAAATAGCTATTAAATGATGACTTTGTTTTACTAGGGCCATCAACATATTGTTTCAGCTCGGTGGAAACACAACTCTTTTCCTCAGGATTCGCACAGTAGAAATAGAGAACGAAATAACTAGAAGTATTTGTTAGAATTACCCCCTTCTAGAGGGATCATCTATAAAGCGAGTTGTTTTGAATGCATTCAGACAAAAAAGCTAACATAGGTGTTATGGGTCAAAATTTTTTTTACAACTTAGATTTTGGAATCTATCCATTTTCCATAAAGGAGCCGAATGAAACCAAAGTTTCATGTTCGGTTTTGAATTAGAGACGTCAAAAAGAAAGGCTGAATCGACGTCGACTATAACCCCTAGCCTTCCAAGCTAACGATGCGGGTTCGATTCCCGCTACCCGCTCCATTTTAATTCTGATATACGCATCATTAAAGTAAATAAGCATATTTATTCCCTCAATTTTTTCACAAAAGAACCTGGTTCCTTTTTTACAAATAGGAAGATAGTAAAGGAAAACGAGAAAGAGAAAATACGGAATGAAAAGGCGTCCATTGTCTAATGGATAGGACAGAGGTCTTCTAAACCTTTGGTATAGGTTCAAATCCTATTGGACGCAATTTATTTCCATCTATTTTTTTATCTTTTTATGTCAAGAAAGATATTTGGAATGATTTAAATAAGAAACGTTTCTCGACGATTTACTAAGAGTAATCAACTTCTTTATGCTTGTTCCTGAAGTAGAAACCGTTCTATCTGTTCCTTAATAGCTTCCTTCAAAAGAACTTCTGCTTCCTCCGGAAATTTCTTGGTAGAAGATATGATTTCTTGCAATTGAGGTTTATTCGTTTTTAAGTAAGTACGTAATTGAACGAGGAATTTCTTTACCTGATCTATTTCTAACGAATCAAGATACCCATTCGTTCCGGTATAAATAGTCATTACCTGTTCTTCCACGGTGAGAGGGGCCGATTGGGCTTGTTTGAGCAATTCACGTAATCGTTGACCTCTTGCCAATTGATTCTGAGTTGCTTTATCGAGATCAGAAGCAAATTGTGCAAAGGCTTCTAACTCTGCGAATTGAGCCAGCTCTAATTTTAATTTGCCAGCTACTTGTTTCATGGCTTTAATTTGCGCCGCAGATCCTACTCTGGAAACAGAAATCCCCACATTTATAGCAGGTCGGATTCCGGCATTGAATAGATCGGCGGATAAGAATATTTGTCCATCTGTAATGGAAATTACGTTGGTAGGGATATAAGCCGAAACATCCCCAGATTGAGTCTCTACTATTGGTAAAGCAGTCATACTTCCTTCACCTAAAAGAGTACTTAATTTAGCGGCTCTTTCCAAAAGGCGTGAATGCAAATAAAAAACATCTCCTGGATAAGCTTCGCGGCCTGGAGGTCTCCGTAATAGAAGAGACATTTGACGATAAGCTTGTGCTTGTTTGGAGGGATCATCATAAATGATTGAAGTATGTCGTTCACGGTACATAAAATATTCAGCCAGAGCCGCTCCTGTATAAGGGGCGAGGTATTGTAATGTAGCAGGTGAGTCTGCCATTTCGGCTACCACAATAGTATAATCCATTGCCCCCCGTTCCTGGAAAGTAGTCACTACCTGAGCTACAGAAGATGCTTTTTGACCAATAGCTACATAAACACATACTACATTTTGCCCTTTTTGATTCAGAACTGTATCCGTGGCTACTGCTGTTTTACCGGTCTGCCTGTCCCCAATAATTAATTCTCGCTGACCGCGCCCTACAGGGATCATTGAATCAATAGCAATAAGTCCCGTTTGAAGAGGCTCATATACAGAACGTCTTGAAATAATACCTGGAGCGGGAGATTCAATTAACCGGGATTCAGAAGATGAAATTTCACCCCTACCATCAATAGGTTTAGCCAGAGCATTTACAACACGACCCAAATAAGCTTCGCTCACAGGTATCTGAGCAATTCTTCCCGTTGCTTTTACAGAACTTCCCTCTTGTATCATTAAACCGTCACCCATTAATACAACACCAACATTATTTGATTCCAAATTAAGAGCAATGCCTATTGTACCTTCTTCAAATTCTACTAATTCTCCTGCCATTACTTCATCAAGACCATGAATACGAGCTATACCGTCGCCTACTTGAAGTACGGTGCCGGTATTCACAACCTTTACTTCTCTATTATATTGTTCAATACGTTCACGGATAATAGTACTAATTTCGTCGGCTCTAATGGTTGCCATGAGTCTTTCTTAATTCTTTTTTAAAAGCAAAGGAAAAAAATAATGCCTGCAGTACAAAAGACTAATCGGTTATTTCTTTCATCGCCCCAAACATGCCAATATTAGCATTGATGGTGCGTAAATGTAACTCGCTGTTCAAACAACTATTCAGAGTTCCTAGAGCTCCTTGTAAGGCTTGTTGGAAAACTCGTTGTCGGACTTGATTAATCGCTTTTTGTTGTTCAAACTGAATGGTTTCGTTTTTGTAATTTTCTAATTGTACCAAATTCTTATAAGTTGAATTAATCAAATTTGATTTTTCTCGTTCTATCTCAGAATATCCATTCACTCGAAACTGATCGGCTTCCATTTCCACTTTTCGTAAGCGAGCCCTGGCTTTCTCCAGCTGTTCAATGGCCCCTCCACGTAATTCTTCTGAATTTCGAATAGTACTCAAGATCCTCTGTTTTCGATTATCTAATAAATCACTTAATGAAAGTAGATTCTCTTCCCATTCATTTCAAAACTTCCACGATCTCTTCCCGAACCAAACATGAATCTTTCGATTCATTTGGCTCTCACGCTCAGTTACTTATAGGGGATTCCATATTTTTTATGTAATGAGCCTATCCTCTCTTCTCTGTTCGTATTCCAAAATATCAAAACGGATCATTGATCCACGACCATAATATTTGGAGGACTCTTCCGACCAGACAAAAATCTGTAATTATCGGCAAAGTTGTTTATATTTTTTTCTGAAAATCCAAAAAATGCTTCTTACTTTAATACATAGGTCGTCGATTCGGCATTGAAAAAAGGGATCCTTCCTTTTTCCAGTAACAGGTTCAAATCGTTTTATCGATATGAGTGTTCTATATCGAATAAATTGCCAACTTTTTTTGAAACCATTTCCATACTAACATAGTGGTAGAAAGAGTACCATGTAGCGCCTAGACTTCAAACGGTTTAGCTTTAACCATGTTAATAGTTCCACATTATTGGTTGATAGAGAATCAAAGTGTATTTACTTTACCAATGAGTCGCGAAATGCTATGGTTCTTACATATGATTTCTTTACTTTTTCAGAAGTAATTCGCGAGATCGTGCACCCTTCATTTACTTAGTTTAGTTCTAAAGAAAAAAGAAAGTGCAGCTGGTTAGATCCAGCCTATTCTTGAAATAAACAACCCGCACACACTCCCTTTCCAAAAAAGATCAATACGCCAAGTACTACACTTAGATTTATTGGATTTGTTGCTAAAATATCGGTATTAAACCCGAAACTCCCGGCGGATGGCCAGTGACCCAAAGAAACGAAAGAATCGGTTACATTTTTCATATGATCTCCTCTTATAGATAGGACTAACAAAATAAAACAGAGTTTGTATCAATTCGTCCCTTTTTTTATTGTTTGATTAATTTTTGATTTCCTTTTTTTTTACATAGATTTTATTATTCCATTTTGCATTTTTTTTATTTCATTTGAGGTTCCCACTCAAAAACACACTTATTAGAATTAGGTCCAGATCTCATGTCAGTCGTGAAATACCTCATCTTTTGCAACGCTTTCTAAAAAAAAAGGGTTTCGTTGGACTAAGAACGGGAAGGAAGAAAGCGAGTAGGTCTGCTAATTCCTCATCCTCAAATCAGTCCTTCCCACGGATATTGTCTCAAAAAAAAGTGATTGTAAGAGTAAAATCTTGATAGAATTCAAAAAAGCAGGTAGGAAATCCAGGGCAATAAAATGGAGAAAAAAACTTTCAAATTCTTAGGATTAAACAAAAGGATTCGCAAATAAAAGTGCTAATGCCACAACCAAGCCATAAATTGTTAAAGCTTCCATAAAAGCCAGACTCAGCAATAAAGTACCTCGTATTTTACCCTCCGCCTCTGGTTGTCTCGCAATACCTTCTACGGCTTGTCCCGCAGCAGTACCTTGACCAACTCCAGGTCCAATAGAAGCAAGCCCTACGGCCAATCCAGCAGCAATAACGGAAGCGGCAGAAATCAGTGGATTCATGGTAAGCTCCTCGCACCAAAATAAATAAATGGTTAATGATACAATCAACCAATAAATAATGCCTTATGATTCCATTACTAACATATATCCAATTGAAGTAATTATATTATTGAATCGTCAGAACTACTTCGATTTCTCGTTTTTAGTTCCCATCCATCGAGTCTTTATCAATTAGCAATCCATAAAGCTCTTCCATTTCTTAGTTCCAAAGCATTCTTTCAATTCTTCGTTATTTTTCTCTTCTATACTATATGCTCTTGGTTTCATGTGTTTATTCATTCGTCACAGACGAAATGGAAGGACTTCTATTGGAATCCTCATCGAAATTCAGAGTGGGATCGTAAAGGAAATAAGATCTATGGATAGTTCATATATAACTAGTCAATATCTAATATCACATATACATATGTTTCTTCCATAGTGTAAACCAACTATTGAATTCTCATCCTATATGCATTCGAATTCTAGAAAAAACATACACAACAATAGGTTTATAGCCATTACATATACCTAAGTCGATCCCCTAACCTATTTTTTATGAAGCCCATTTGTCACTTCCTCTTTGCCCTTTAGTTATCATTATCCCGTATGAATCCAAATGGGCGGGTTGGTTGGTTCATTATCATTAGCCCGAATCATTACATATCAATACAATATCAGGATTTGGTTGATGAAATTGCATGGAATTAATTCGAATTTTGGACAATCCTTGAATTAAAAAAATTTAAATGCCAATCCATCGTTCTATAGAAACATCGTTTTTTGTTTAATCACAATCAAAGTTAGATAGCATAACAATTTGGATTCAAATTATGAACCCTAATATAATTCTAATATTGTAATTGAATGAACAAATAGAAGTGGGGGTATGACATCAATCGGCCAAGAATCTTAGGAAAAAGATCTTTTAGATCTCTTTCCTTTATTTTAAATTCCCGAATATCAATCAGAAAAGCTAGTTAATGATGACCCTCCATGGATTCGCCTATATAAGCCGCGGCTAAAGTTGCAAAAATAAGAGCTTGAATCCCGCTTGTAAATAATCCAAGAAACATGACAGGTATAGGAACCACTGAAGGTACTAAAGAAACAAGAACAACAACTACTAATTCATCAGCCAATATATTCCCGAAAAGCCGAAAACTTAGTGATAAGGGTTTTGTGAAATCTTCTAGGATGTTAATTGGTAAAAGGATTGGAGTTGGTTGAATGTATTTACCGAAATAACCCAACCCTTTTTTGGTAAGACCCGCATAGAAATATGCCACGGACGTGAGTAAAGCTAAAGCAACGGTAGTATTTATATCATTCGTAGGTGCGGCTAACTCCCCATGAGGTAACTGTATTATTTTCCGAGGTAAAAGAGCCCCTGACCAGTTAGAAACAAAAATAAATAGGAACATAGTTCCAATAAAGGGAACCCAAGGACCATACTCTTCTCCAATCTGAGTTTTGCTCAAGTCTCGAATGAATTCAAGGACATATTCGAAGAAATTCTGACCATTGGTCGGAATAGTTTGTGGGTTCCGAACAGCTATAGCAGCTGAACCTAATAAGATAGCAATTACGACCCATGACGTAATAAGGACTTGGGCATGGACTTGGAAACCACCTATTTGCCAATAGAAATGTTGGCCTACTTCCACACCGGATATATCGTATAGCCCTTTTAATGTGTTGACGGAACATGGTAGCACATTCATATTGTCCTCTGGCAGAAATAGAACTAAAAAAGGAATTATTTTGATTCCACTATCTCTTTCTCAACTCGTCTACTTGAATCATATTTTTCGGATATCAAGTAATCACATAATATCCCCAGCTTTTTTATCTCTTTTTTGGTATTCAGAATATAGTAACCGATTCAAAAAATCTATGGAGTTCTCGAAGTAATTGACTTATCTTATTATTAATCAACGATTTGGGATATAGCTAGAACGGCCCTCACAAATGGCGAATACTAATTTGTTAAGGATTAATCGGATTGAAGCTATAGCGTCATCATTGGCTGGAATCGAAATATCTGCGAGATCCGGGTCACAATTTGTATCGATTAAACAAATCGTTGGAATTCCCAAAGTTACACATTCTCGAAGAGCCGTATATTCTTCTTGCTGATCAACGATGATTACAATATCAGGTAACCCCGTCATATATTTGATCCCACCCAGATATGTTTGCAAGTGATATAATTGTCTCTTCAACATTGCTGCATCTCGTTTCGGAAGGCGGTTGAGTCTTCCCTTCTTTTGTTCCGCTCTCAAATCCCTGAACTTATGAAGTCTCGTTTCTGTAGTGGACCAATTCGTTGACATGCCACCGAGCCATTTTTTATTAACATAATGACACCGAGCCCTTATTGCAGCCGATGCTACTGAATCAACTGCTTTATTTTTAGTACCAACTATTAAGAATTGCTTTCCTTTACTTGCTGCATCAAAAACTAAATCACAAGCTTCTGATAAAAAGCGAGCAGTTCTAGTAAGATTTGTAATATGAATACCTTTACGCTTTGCAGAGATGTAAGGTGCCATTCTAGGATTCCATTTCCTAGTACCATGACCAAAATGAACTCCTGCTTCCATCATCTCTTCCAAATTAATGTTCCAATATCTTTTTGTCATTTCTCCCCACGCTTCCCTTTTTTTTAAGAGATGAGATACCCTAAATACTAAATAAAGAATTGTTCCGATGGAACCTTTTACCAGAGATTGGCCGTTGATACACGGGCCAAGCCATAAATTCCTTTCTATTCACTATTATCTTTAGACCAGATAGTTTAAAGTTAAGTTAAAAGGATTAATCCGCTCTTAGGAATCATTAAATCCCGTAAATAATTGTTCTGATGGATCGTGGATATTCTTTGGGATGTAAGAATCAAATAATTCTTTGTGTTGGAACAAAATATCTCTAAACCCCCCTCGGAATAGGTTATTCTTTTTTAGTTCAAAAGGGATATTGCTGTGTTGCCTTGAATGATACACTAATCCTTTGAATCCGGTACCAACAGGTATCATCCCCCCCCAGAACAACGTTCTCTTTCAGACCTTTCAACCAATCGATACGACCTCGTAGAGCGGCTTTTGCTAAAACTCGAGCAGTTTCTTGAAAACTCGCCTCGGATATGAAACTTTGAGTATTCAGAGACGCCCTCGTTATTCCCAATAAGACGGCTCTATAACAGATCGCTTCTTCCAAAGCTCGTCCCGTTCGTTCCGCTCGCAACAATCCAATAAGTTCTCCGGGTGAAAAAACATTAGACATTCCATCTTCCGAAACCAAAACTTTTGATGTTATTTGACGCACAATAATCTCGATATGCCTATTGTGGATTTGCACCCCCTGGGATCGATAAACTTTTTGAATCTTATTAACCAAAGAGATACGACTTTGTGCTATGGTTAACTCTGCGCCAATCAAAAACCCCCAAGGAATTCCAAGAATTCTTGTTATACGTTCGTTCCAACCTTCAACCCTTTTTTCTAGGTTCATTGATATTGAATCAAGCGAGCGCACTTCTAAAACCTGTTCCACTTTTGGAAGACCCTGCGTTATATCACCTGATCTCGATTTTTCATAGATAAATGTAACTAATGTATCTCCTTCAGAAAGGGTTTCACCATAATGTCCATGGACGGTTGCTCCTGGCGTAGCCAAGTAGGGTTTGGCCGATCTTATTACTAAAGAGCCAACACGAATAATTAGAACCTGACCCGCTTTGAGGCGGGGTCCATATTTGGATATACATACATTTTCACAAATAAATTGTCCAAGGTTAATTATTGTCGCTGTCTCTTCACAATAATCGTGCTGGAGAAAAAACCAATTCAAATTTAATGGATTCAAAATGATGTGACTTCCTAGATTGGGATTATAAATTCTCCCAGTTTCGTCCATTAAATAATATTTAAGTCCTTGGAAAGTCTGTTTTAAATTGTCAAGTAGCAAATATTTTTTTACCAAGATCTGATTATGAGTTATTAAATGATAAGAAGAAAAATTCACAAATTTAGGCACAATCCCTAAAGGACCCAATGAATTTCGAATGGAAATTAGGGGATCCCTTTTCATTGATTCTTTTGTTGTCACACTGTCATTATATTTAACACCGTTGAATGGACCCATTCGAGAACAATTAGATGATGACAAAATGATCAAAGGTTGGGATTCCTTATTTCGATTTACCAACGCACGAATAGTTCCTTGATGTTGGGTAAATGCTTGTTGAATCCTTGCCTTGGAATAAAACGAAAATGGATTGAGGTTAGTACGATCTGATCCATTATCCGGGATCCATATTAATCCTGCCCCCCTCCGATCATTTCTTTTTCTGGTATACGAAATAGGGGACTTCACTAAGTCCATTCTTATGAAATAGCGAATCAGGTTGTTTACCCTTACTTCAACAAAAGAAGCATGAACCTCCTCTATAGACGAACCTTTTTTATCTTGGTTCCAATTCAATACTAAACAAGTTCGAACTAATTGAATACTTGTGTGATAAATCCCTCGAATTGGTTTTCCATTTCCATAAAGAATATAATTGACAACTCGAAGTTGCACATTATCTCTTTCCTGCAACAGGTCGTGGGGGAAAAGCGTTGCTAAATTTATCCCGTCCGCTATTTCATATGTGACTACGGGTCGAACCAAAACAAAAAACTTTTTCTTTATAGGTGTGATCCGTTGGACATAGATCCAATTTTTCCATTTTTTTGAATCCGCGGCATTTTTTTTTCCTGTTCCCGGTGGTATTAAGATGCCGCTATGCCAGGATATCTTATCTGTCTCTCCAGGAAAATGGATATCTCCAGAAAAGATTTTCAGTTCAATCCTTTTTTTTTTTCTCTCCACTCGGACTAATCCCCCTACACGGCTTCTTATATTTAAGGTGATTCGTGTATCGATTCCAATAATACTATTATTCCGTACCATTATGGAAGAAGATCCGGATAAGATATGCACTTCCTCAGGAATGAAAAAAAAGCGATCTACTTTCTTTTGGTATTTTTGCCTAAATTCTTTTGCTCTTCGATACTCAAAAAAATCCTCTTTCTTTACAATAGAATGCATCTCTAGAGTCTCATATTTAGTAATTCCCGAACTGTTTCTTCTGTATCGGGGATCATCGAAATAAGCAAGAATACTATTTCTACGGAAAATACCATTTATGGGTATTTCAATTGAGATACCTGAACGGGGTATTCGTTCTTTATCTCGTTCTTGATTAGATTGAAAGGGAATGATTAATCTATTTCTTCGCCTCTTTGCCAATAAATAAGAATTCTCGTGGAGAATGGGAGGATATATGAAATTACAATGACCGTTGCATATGATTCGATCAGGCCCGGAATAATCAAGAACCCGCTGCCCACTTGTACCAGAAGACTCCGAACTCAAAAATTTATGTTTCACTTGATCATTAGTCACTGAGAGGCTAGGCATATATCTTCGTTTAGCAAAAAGAGAATGAACATTCGTTTGATCTTGATCCTTGCCGAGTGAAAAAGGAACTATACTGGATCTGCACAACCCCCCCGACAATATCCATAAATGACTTGTTTTTGGTAAAAGATGAACATTACCATATGTATATTCGGGTGCATGATAGACATCGGTACTCCAATGCATTTCCCCCTCTAAGTCAGAATAAATATGTTTTCGAACCCTCTCTTTAAAATTTAAGGTGGATGTTCCCGCGCGAATCTCGGCAATTACTTGTTCTGATTCTACATATTGATCGTTTTGAACTAAAATAAAACTTTTTGGCGGAATATTCACATTATGTCGAATATCCTGACTCTCAATAGTTACAAACAGGTCTATATAACATAGAAAAGCAGGATGTCCATGACGTGTACGTGTGGGATGAACCAAATCTTCATTGAATTTTATTTTTCCGTTAGAAGGAGCTCGTACATGTTCTGCAGTACCGCCCGTGAAGACTCCACCGGTATGAAAAGTTCTTAATGTTAGCTGGGTCCCCGGTTCCCCAATAGATTGACCCGCAATAATACCTACTGCTTCTCCCAATTCGACCAGATCACCATGAGTGGAACTCCGACCATAACATAATCGGCAGATCCAAGATGTACTCCTGCAAGTAAAGGGGGTTCTAATATATATTGGTTGTGCTCGAAAAGTTATGAATCGGTTGACAAGTCCAATACCTATATCTTGATTTCGAATGGCAATGCAACGCGAACCCATATATATATCGTCTGCTAATACACGACCAATTAATGTTTGGATAAAAATACGTTCTGTCATCATCCCATTTCGAGGACTCACAGAAATACCGCGGATGGTGCCACAATCTGTTCTCCGTACAACAATGTGTTGAACTACTTCAACAAGTCTCCGCGTGAGGTATCCAGCATCTGAAGTTCGTACAGCAGTATCCACAACCCCCTTGCGGGCTCCGTAACAGGAAATTATATATTCCGTTAAAGAGAGCCCTTCGCGTAAATTGCTTTGAATGGGTAAATCAATCATTTGTCCTTGGGGATCCGACATTAATCCTCTCATACCTACTAATTGGTGTACTTGAGATGCATTTCCCCTAGCTCCTGAAAAAGACATTATATGGACTGGATTTAAAGGGTCAGTCATCCTGAAATTAGGATTCATTTCTTGTCGCAAATATTCACTTGTAGCATACCATATCTCAATGGATTGACGTAATTTTTCTACCGCGTGTACATTTCCATAATGGTGGTGTTTTTCCAAAATCAAACTTTGTTGTTCCGCATCTTGGACTAGCCATCCCTTAGAAGGTATTGTTAAAAGATCATCAATTCCTAATGAAATGGATGTAGCAGTGGCTTGATGGAAACCAAGAGTCTTTACTTGATCCAGGATGTGCGATGTATATGCCATTCCAAAGTGATCTATTAATCTGCTAATAAGTCGTTTTATGGCAGTTCCATCTATCGCTTTATTGTGAAAGACCAGATCGGCCCTTTCTGCCATAAGTACCTCCATATTCCGCTGAGTAGGATTCGACAATAGGTTTGAGTCAGTGATTCGAAGACTTCCTTTCCTCGATCTTGCGTCGTGTAGACATTCAGGAATTATGATACTAGTGGACTCGAAGAGACCCGAATTCCCGCGGGTATCATATAATTACTTAACTTAGGTACCATAGGCAGAGGCCCGACAAAACCCTTGTATGGCTTCTTCAATTTCTCGATAAAACGAAATATGGCCAACGGTGGTTCGAATGTATATACAAAGAGTTTCCTTTTTTACACTTCTGACTATTAAATAGTGTCCATAAATCTCATGATAGGTTCCAAAAGAGTCATATTGAACTTCGATGGGAACTTCTCTCGATCCACTGACGCGTTGATCTAGTCGCCACCGGAGCCACAAAGGACTATCTAAATTTATTCGTTTCTGCCGATAAGCTCCAAGTGCATCATAGGAACTACAAAAATAGGGTTCTTTTTCTTTTGTATATTTATAGTTATTATCGTCAATTTTTTCGTTTTTATAGTTTAGGTGATTACATGGATTATACCTATTTGCACAAATACCTCGACGATTTCCAATCGTTAATACATAGAGTCCCATAAGCATATCTTGAGTTGGTATGGAAATGGGATCCCCAATAGCTGGAGACAAGAGATTCATATGAGAAAACATAAGTAAGCGAGCCTCCGCTTGAGCCTCCAAAGATAAAGGTACATGAACAGCCATTTGATCCCCATCAAAGTCTGCATTGAACCCCTTACGAACTAATGGATGTAAACAAATAGCACGTCCTTCCACTAAAATGG